>WNWK01004977.1:0-60000 GCA_009830355.1 Cherax destructor
AAAAGAAAAAAGACTTTCATCATCATTCACCCTCACTATCTTCCCGGGAGGGGGTGATACTACAGAAATATAATAAATAATAATAATAATAATAATAATAATAATAATAAAAATGACTTTTCCCTGGAATCTCCAGCTTTGAAATTTAAGGGAAAATGTAAATAAAATAGCTATAAAACTGGTCATTAAAAAAATAAAAAATAATTTTTTTTTACAAAACAGGACAAGTCTCTTCTTTGGATTTTCCAAGAAATATTATTGGATAATAAAACACTACTTGGGAAAATTGGATAAAATACCACACGATAAAAAAACAGACACAAATGCCATATAATGCGATCCTTCATTGTCTACGTAATCAATAAAGGATCGCATTAACTCATTTGTCTAATTTCCCAAAAATGTGAAGGCGAACGAGTGAGGGCGATATTGCAAGAAAATGTGGGAGTAAACTTTTGAAATTATAGCGAAAAGGTGTACTTTGCTCCGGAGAATTTATAGCCCTCGAGGTCATTTGATCAGAAAGTAATGGTGATAAAGTACCCAGAGAAATCCAATACAATCAGGTATAACTACAGACTGAGAACCCTTGAAAAAGTTACCTGAATAGTTAAACAATAATCAAATTTGTGGCCCTCGCCCTGTTCTTTGGGGCAGGCGATTTATTGTCAAGCTTGCGAAGCTGTATAAATTATGCCGGGAAGCTTACTAGAAGAGCTGTAAGGGCAGTCACGCATACGAGAATACACCGAAAATACCTGGTTCGTTGGAAACGATACGATTAGGACAAGTTGGCAAAAATATGATGGAAATGTTGGAGAAAAACATAAAAATCCGCCCAGAAAATATATATTGCAACTGTTTCTCACGTATACATATAAATTAAAAAATATATATATAATTATATACCCCAGATATATCATTATAATGAGTATAATTATATTAGAATAGTATAAAAAATAATATAAAAAACAGTATAAAAAATATGTATCATTATAAAATAAAACACCTTCACCAACATGATTCAAGGAGAAAATCCCAAAGGGTTTTTCTCGAAATATTTCAGAACTCAAATACCGACAGAAATTATTTAAGATTTGAAAGAACTTTGAAGAGAGACAGAAGTAGCATTGATGTTTGGCAGAGCACTTGTCAAATTGCTGAGAGGCGAGTCTTGTAATGGTGAGGACGATGTAGAAGCTCTTGTCTTGTGGTGCTCGTGGTGTAAGACATTCGTTACAAAAACTACTCACTCAGAAAACTCTAGTCGCATATGCATTTAAATATTAAACTTGGGGGAAAAAATGGGGATAAATGAAGAGTTCCACTAACAAGGGCGAAGGTAAGCCAGGACCGGAAGTGAAAATAAACCTTTTGCATTCAGTGAACTGAGCCAAGTTAGTGAAGGGGTATACACTGCAGCGGTGAACTTGGTTTAATAAAATGTAAAAATTTAACACTGTATTGTAAAACAATGGAAAAAACATTATTTTTGTATCGCAAAAACTGACAATGGATCAATAAACTAAACGCAAGAATGTTGGAGCATTTCGGTAGGCCCTGCCCCATGTCTATGTTGCAGGAATAGCGTGAAATTTTCGGGTACTGAGGACCCATTACAGAGGTGTGATGCACTGGAAGGATGACATCCCCGATTAGCACAGTGAAACAAGGGATAAGAAGATCCGGTGGTGAAGAAGGATTCCACTGCATGAAGCCATTTGGTGAAAATTAATAAGGTAGATTAAAAGTGAAATGATTCCTTAAGGAGACAATACCTGGATCCAAGGAAGAAGATGGAGCATAATATGAAACAGAAATGAAATCATTTCGATGTTAACAACATAAGTATAATGAGGAGACTCAAAATAAACAAACTAAAACAAAGGGAAGAGGGAGCCGAGAATAAATACAGGGCACACATAAAAAAAAAGATAATCAAGTACCAATCTGAAGAAATCTAAAACTTATCAGAAAGAATGAAGGGAAAGTAATAGACATGACACATGAAAACATGATGAAAATGAACGATTCAGATATTAGCATCACAAAGGGAGAAGAGATTTACTGAGAAACTGCAAAGTATTACTAATTATGAAAATATAAGACTAGCACGAGGTAACCAGAAAATGTTACATCGTGTTTTTAAATAAATAACAAGAAGATGTCGCCTGGATTAAGATAAATCTTTACACAGAGAATTATGAACTCTGAAGATAAAATATTAATGCACGAAGAGTTAAAAAAAGGGTGGAGAAGAGGGGAGAGATTAAATGAGTGATGCAATACTACACACAACAGGAAGAGAAAGGTAGGGGAAAAAGTGTGTGGAAATAAGAGAACCAATGTCACCCTTTCTCCTTTCCCATCTACCCAGCTTCTGCATGTGAGAAATTAGAGAAGCTAATTTGAGGATTATATAAGACGAACGGAAGGAAGAAGTAAGATCATACAATAGTAAATGAGAGCTACACAATTGCTCTTCCCTGGTTATATCCAAAACCCAGCCATTCCAAAGAAAACATCCAAATGACCTCTCATTCTCCATCCTATTGCATTCTCTACTGGATTCCTCCTACCTCTTTTCTCCTGTCCATTCAACCTTTAAATTTTCCCAGAAATTTAAAATCCATGAATCTCAATCTCAAAACCTAACACCATTTCAATGCAACAATTCGCAGCACACTCGCCACTGCAACCTGCAAGGATCCTTAAATCAAATAAATGAAACTAAGACGACAACAAAAGGAGATGCAGAACAGAGAAAGGCAGAGAAGCAGCACCCATAATTAAGACACAAGAGATTTTACGATTTTAAGGATTTAGAGGTTTTTGAGAATTTGAAAACACCAAATTGATCCTAGTCTATATACTTTGTAAATTGGATAACAACAAGGCCAAATATACTCTAACAGTCCTACATAACATGACACCAAATGGGAGACCAGGCATAAATACAAAGATAACAATGAAGAAACTATGACCCTAATAGATAGACAACAGCTCTGGTCAAGAATGGGATTGCAATATTGCTAGTATTAGCAACTTAAGCCACTAAAAAGAAAATGAAAAGACATCCAAGGTGAAGGGATGTGAGGATCAATGTTGATGAATGCTTTTGGAATGACTGTCTGCCTCAGTTAAGGCGTAAACGAGCCAGAGCGAATGAAAGGAAATAAAGAAAGGCAAAAGTTTATAAACCATACCACGGGTGGGTATAGAACCCGCGGTCAGAGAGTCGTAAAACTCCAGACCTACGCGTCATCCACTGGCCCAACTGGCTACAATAAGATTCATCCAACTAGGTATATTTATACACCATAGGAAGGTTAGCATAGGCACCCCTGTGACCACAAATGCAAGTTTTTACAGTCGTGACGAACTCTAGCTCAAGTCCCCTCAAAGCCGTCATCGTGACTCACGTGCAATCGTGTCATTACGATTTCGTGAGTCGAGCCAAAGTTTATATTCACTCAAAAGGAAGACACTGAGAAGCTTTTGAACCAAGTATCGTAAAAAACCCATTGATCATTGTTTTCCAACATTCGTTTACTCTGAAGCACAGCAGAAATAGAAGGAAATATGTAAAGAATAGTGCACAGTGAGAGTAATAATAGAGAAAAGAATTACTAGGTAAAATACCGAACTCTGCGGGAGGTCGCCGCAGGATATGATGGAATGTCGAAAGTAAATATGCATAGTTAATTCCAGTTCTAAAACTGAAAGATAAATATAGGGACAACTCACGGTTTAACGAGCATTGTAAATAAGTGAAAGTTGTGTATACAGAATCACAGGTGAAAAGCATAGGAATAGAAACAGTGGAAAGCGTAGAGCTCTGCGGGTGGGCCAGGATTCAGTATATTAGAATAAAGAAGTCCAACAATGATTATATCAGAATTGTAAAAACACACTGAAAAACAAACAAATTACCCAAACTGTTCCACATTAACCTAAATATAAGGATCCAGTTATCTGTCTTTAATAGGAACAAGGAACAACTTAAGAGTAATAACAGGTAAGTCAGTGTGGTGCCTGGCAAATATCCGTCAATTATATAAATTCTTATACCTTATAACAAGAGAAACATTTGCATTGATCTCAGCCAGAATGGTGACTCGAACGTATGCTTTTCACACACTGTCTGGTCCAGTACAAATACCACAGTGCTTTAGCGCTCTAGGTCAATAGCAGATGCTATTAGTGTGTTCCCAAAGCCAGACTCGCACGTAGCCTGTGATTTATGTCATGAAAAGATCTTTGTCGGATGAACATTTTAGTGATGAACTAACTAATAGTTATGTTCTCCATTGTATTCCTTGATAATGTGGTAATATTTTTATAATATCTGTGGTTAAGCTCTAAGTCCGTAAGGGCCGGGCCACGGGGCGTTGACTCCGCGGCCCAGGATACCTGGGGAAAATGGGAGGTATACCTGGGAACGGAGTATTATCCAGAAAGGGAGAGTAGCTCCCTTTCTTGGAGTGACACCCCCTTCACCAGGATCTGGTACACCCCACTGAATGAAAATTAATAATGTGCTAATGCAATAAATCTCTCGGATTTATTGCGGCTTTTCCCATGTTGTTATTTTCAAATAATTTATCCTGGTGTGTCTGGTGATTTGTATGCAGAGTTGAAAAATAATCTGAATTTTCATGAAGGATTTACATTTTCGAAATATTAACAAGTTTGCTTGCCTGAAAATCTGCAGAATTAACGTTTCTCATTTGCATCAGATAATAACATGACACTTATATGTTCATAATATAAAGCGCTTGGTAGTTTGGGGAACCTTACACAAACAATTCGGTTTGGTTCGAATGCCAGAAGCATGGTTTCAAGTCCCACTCGGAAGCTGTTAGCAATGAGATAGAGAAATGCTGATAAATATACTATCTGTTGTGGTATCTGAGCAAAATATAAATAACTAAATAAGTAGTATATAGTATATATATATATATATATATATATATATATATATATATAATATATATATATATATATATATATATATATATATATATATATATATATATATATATATATATATATATATATATATATATATATATATATATATATATATATATATATATATATATATATATATATATATATATATATATATATATATATATATATATATATATGCAAAAGATCACAGTAAACAGTTGATATCAAAATATGCAAGACAACCACTATGAAAAAATAGAAGAATTCCAAGCGCTTTCGTGACTACTCACATTATCAAGGAACTATAAAAGGAAACGTGAGAAGAAGGCTTATAAAGAGGCAGAATACACCTCACAGTCACATCACACTAACAAAGACTACACCTCACAGTAGCGTAACATCTCACGACTCTGTGAAGAGGAACATAAGAAAGGACCTGAAACTCTTCCCAAGAATTACGATTAGTCCAATTTATCATTAAATTCTTCCCAAATTTTATTAATTATAAATGAATCCAATTTATATAAACCAAAAGAAATATTCATATTATTTTCAAAACTGCTTTTAATGAAACATGATTCTATTATATTCCTCTCAACCATGGACTTGCTTGATACAACCTTCTCAGTATTTTGAAAATCAATTGGATGGTTAAAGTCTCTCACATGAATAAATAGAGCATTAGAATCTTGTCCAGTTCTAATGCTATATTTATGTTGCTTTAATCTTAGTTCAAGACTTTTACCAGTTTGACCATAATAAACTTTATCGCATATTTTACAGGGAATCTTATAGACACATCCGTCAGCATTTTGGGGGGAATTTTTTATCAAAAGTCTTATTACTGTATCAAGATTTTTAAATACAACTTTGATATTAAAATTCTTAAGAAAAGAAGGCATATCAACCAAGTTGTCCCTTTTGGATTGTAAAAGTATTTCTAGCTATTTTAAAAGATTTATCAATTATGTTTCTTGGGTATTTTAAATCTTTAGCTATTTCATAAATTTTAGAGATTTCTTCATCTATGAACTCTGGACTACAAATGCGCAAAGCTCTCAAAAACATAGAAGAGAAAACCGACACTTTAACTCTATCTTGATTCCTATGTACACTATTACTCTTCACATCAAGATAGAGTAAAAGTGTCGGTTTTCTCTTCTCACGTTTCCTTTTTGCTGTGCTTCCGTTATTAGCTACCTGAGATTGGATGATGGTTTCCCTCGACTACGAGCAGCTATATCTCCAAATGAAGGCGGAATTAACGGAAGCTAGAAGAGAGATTCAACGTTTGAAGGGTATATGCAAGGATTATCCCCTGAACAATGTCGCCGATGATCAGACCAACGAATGGATGCTAGTCGAATCTGAAGGGACGAAGCTGAAGTTGAAGAAGGTCCAGGAGACTGCTGTGAAAACCAGCAACTCTTTCTCCTTGTTATCAGACGAATGTGAAGACATCCCAGCGAAGACCATCTCTGGAAAAATAAACACATAAGCAGTATAATGTGATCCTTTATTGACAACGTTTCGCCCAGGCAGTGGGCTTTATCGAGTCACAGACTCGATAAAGCCAACTGCGTGGGCGAAACGTTGTCAATAAAGATCACATATACTGCTTATGTGTTTATTTTCCATTGTGTCGGTATTTTATACCATTTATTTCCAAGACCATCTCTACAAAGACCGTCGAGAACGTCATGCACACCGCCAGTCGAGGTAAGAACATTGTTTTAGTTAGGGATAGTCAGATTAAGTTTATGGATAGGGAATTTTGTCTTAAGGATAGGAATAGGAGGCAGAGGGTGTGTTATCCTGGGGCTGGGATGAAGGATATTGTTAGCCGTCTGGACGACATCATGAGAGGTAATGGGAGCAATCCTATTATCTGTCTCAGTGCTGGAGGCAACGATGTTGGCAGACGTAGGAGTGAGGAGCTGATTAGCAGCTATAGGTCAGCAATAGACAGAATTAGGAAGAAGGGTGGGAACCCTGTCATATGTGGTATTTTGCCAAGGAGAGGAGTTGGAAATGAATGGTTGTCCAGGGCAATTGGTGTCAATTGCTGGCTGGACAAATACTGTAAGAAAATGCAGTAACATTCATTGACAACTGGGACTCTTCTATGGCAGAAATGACATGTATGCCAGGGATGGGGTTCACTTATCTAGGTCTGGGGTGGGGGCACTGGCAACTGCAGTGGAGGGAGCTGTTAGGGCTTTAAACTAGAAAAGTTAGTGGTATGGGTTATGGGGGAAAACAGTGAAGTCCCAGTGTAGTAATGTTATAAATTCTAGGGAACTAGTAATAGGCACAATAAGGTGGATATTGGAAAGCCAGTGGCACTAGGTGACAAGGACAGTAATAGGTATAAGGGAAAAACAGAAATGAGCAGGAAGGGTAAAGAGAAAGGAGGGTCTTTAAGTGTATATTACACCAATAGTCGTAGTGCTAGGAATAAGATGGACGAGTTGAGAGTAGTTGCAAGTACAGGTAATATTGATGTTTTTGCAATAACTGAAACATGGTTTAATATGAAAAATCGGGACTTGCCTGCCGAATGTCACATTCAGGGTTTTAAATTGTTCCAAGTAGACAGAAGTATCGGGAAGGGGGGTGGGGTGGCACTCTATGTCCGTGATCATTAAAATTGTTGTATAAAAATGGGTATAAAGTCTGAATTAACACATACAGAGTCTGTCTGGATAGAATTTTCAGAGGGCATGAAAAATTGATTTTAGGTGTGATATACCGTCCCCAAACTTAGATAGGGACCAAGTTAGACTACTATGGGAGGAAATTGTTAAGGCCACAATGCACGATAACGTAGTTATTCTGGGTGACTTCAACTTTAGTCAAATTGATTGGAATTTTTGACTGGGAATTTAGAATCTAACGATTTCTTAGAAGTAGTTCAAGATTGTTTTTGAAGCAGTTTGTGACAGAACCTACAAGGGAAATAATCTGCTTGACTTAGTTCTGGCAAACAAGGAAACCCTTGTTAATAATTTAGAAATTACAGAGGAACTCGGCGCAAGCGACCACAAATCAATTACCTTTGGCATTGAATGGAAGTTTCATAGTAGGAATAACTCAGTAACGGTCCCAGATTTTCGCTTAGCAGATTACAATGGACTTAGAGAACACTTATCATCTGTGGACTGGGGTAATGAAGAGATCTATCAATATGACAGTTTTCTGAACACTATACATGCTGCCCAAAGAACATTTATCCCATATAAAGAAATTAGATCGAATAGAAATGACCCAAAATGGATGAATAATAGGCTCAAATATCTTTTAGGGCAGAAGAAAGGAATTTATAGGCGTATCAAAAGAGGTGAGGGTCATCTTACGAATCAGTATATTGACATTAAGAGGGACGTTAAAAGGGGATAAGAAAAGCTAAGCGGGACTACGAAATTAAAGTTGCTAGGGATTCGAAAACTAACCCAAAAGTTTTTTCAGGTATATAGAACAAAAGTTAGAGATAAGATAGGTCCCCTTAAAAATAATTATGGGTATCTTACTGACAAAGAGAATGAAATGTGCTCTATTTTTAATAATTATTTTCTCTCGGTTTTTACTCAGGAAGACACTAATAATATCCCAAGAATTAGGTATTTTAGTGGGCCTGAAGAAGATAAATTATGTAGTATCACAGTCACTAGCGAAATGGTTATCAAACAGATAGACCGTTTGAAGCAAAATAAATCGCCAGGCCCTGATGAGCTTTTTTCAAGGGTTCTTATGGAATGCAAAATTGAACTCTGTGAACCCTTAACTAACATTTTTAACCTATCTCTTCAAACAGGTGTAGTGTCTGATACGTGGAAAATGGCTAATGTAATTCCTATTTTTAAAGCAGGGGACAAGTCGTTACCATCAAATTACCGCCCAATAAGTCTAACTTCAATTGTAGGCAAATTATTAGAGTCGATTATAGCTGATAACATAAGAAGCCATCTCGATAGGCATAATTTGATTAATGATACTCAACATGGATTCACCAGGGGCCGTTCCTGCCTAACTAATTTATTAACTTTTTTCAGTATGGCTTTTGAGGCAGTTGATCATGATAAAGAATTCGATATTGTTTATTTGGATTTTAGTAAGGATTTTGATAGAGTACCACATCAGAGACTGTTAAAGAAAGTGGCTGCTCACGGCATTGGAGGAAAAGAGTTTTCATGGATCGAGTCATGGCTCACCAATAGGAAGCAGAGGGTGTGCATTAATGGGGTTAAATCTGAGTGGGGATCTGTAACAAGTGGCGTTCCACAGGGATCGGTTTTGGGCCCGTTGTTGTTTATAATATATATAAATGACCTTGACGAGGGAATTACTAGTGATATGAGCAAATTCGCTGATGACAGGAAGATAGGTAGGATAATCGATTCAGACGTAGATGTCACGGAACTTCAGGAGGATTTAGACAAACTCAATTCCTGGTCAGAAAAATGGCAGATGCAGTTCAATGTAGATAAATGCAAAGTTCTAAAGCTCGGGAATGTTCATAACCCTAGCACCTACCAGCTTAATAATGTTGAACTCAGCCGTACAGAATGCGAAAAGGATCTGGGGTTATGGTAAGCAGCAACCTCAAACCAAGTCAGCAATGCCTAAGCGTAAGAAATAAAGCAAATAGATTACTGGGATTTATATCAAGAAGTGTAAGCAACAGAAGTCCAGCGGTTATATTACAGCTTTATACATCATTAGTAAGGCCTCACCTAGATTATGCAGCTCAGTTCTGGTCTCCATTTAACAGAATGGATATAAATTCGTTAGAAAACATTCAGCGACGAATGACAAAGTTAATTCATAGCATTAGAAATCTTCCGTATGAAGAAAGATTGAAGACCCTTAAATTACATTCACTTGTAAGACGAAGAATGAGGGAGACATGATCGAGGTATATAAGTGGAAGATGGGTATTAATAAGGGGGATATAAATAAGGTCTTGAGGATATCTCTCCAAGAGAGAACCCGCAATAATGGATTCAAATTGGATAAGTTTAGATTTAGAAAGGATATAGGAAAATATTGGTTTGGAAATAGGGTAGTTGATGAGTGGAACAGTCTGCCTAGTAGGGTCATTGAAGCTAGGACCTTGGGTAGTTTCAAATTTTTATTTTTATTAACACATCGGCCGATTCCCACCAAGGCAGGGTGGCCCGAAAAAGAAAAACTTTCATCATCATTCACTCCATCACTGTCTTGCCAGAGGGGTGCTTTACACTACAGTTATAAAACTGCAACATTAACACTCCTCCTTCAGAGTGCCGGCACTGTACTTCCCATCTCCAGAACTCAAGTCCGGCCTGCCGGTTTCCTGAATCCCTTCATAAATGTTACTTTGCTCACACTCCAACAGCACGTCAAGTATTAAAACCATATGCCTCCATTCACTCCTATCAAATTCGCTCACACATGCTTGCTGGAAGTCCAAGCCCTCGACACAAAACTTCCTTTACCCCTCCCTCCAACCTTTCCTAGGCCGACCCTACCCCGCCTTCCCTCCACTACAGATTTATACACTCTCGAAGTCACTCTGTCTCGTTCCATTCTCTCTACATGTCCAAACCACCTCAACAACCCCTCCTCAGCTCTCTGGACAATCGTTTTGGTAATCCCGCACATCCTCCTAATTTCCAAACTCCGAATTCTCTGCATTATATTCACACCACACATTGACCTCAGACATGACATCTCCACTGCCTCCAGCCTTCTCCTCGTTGCAACATTCATCACCCATGCTTCACACCCATATAAGAGCGTTGGTATAACTATACTCTCATACATTCCCTCTTTACTTCCATGGACAAGGTTCTTTGTCTCCACAGACTCCGAAGTGCTCCACTCACCCTTTTCCCCTCATCAATTCTATGATTCACCTCATCCTTCATAGACCCATCCGCCGACATGTCCACTCCCAAATATCTGAATACATTCACCTCCTCCATACTCTCTCCCTCCAATCTGATATCCAATCTTTCGTCACCTATTCTTTTTGTTATCCTCATCACCTTACTCTTTCCTATATTCACTTTCAATTTTCTTCTTTTACACACCCTACCAAATTCATCCACCAACCTCTGCAACTTCTCTTCAGAATCTCCCAAAAGCACAGTGTCATCAGCAAAAAGCAACTGTGACAACTCCCACTTTGTATTTGCTTCTTTATCTTTTAGCCCAACACCTCTTGCCAAGACCCTCGCATTCACTTCTCTTACAACCCCATCTATAAATATATTGAACAACCACGGTGACATCACACATCCTTGTCTAAGGCCCACTTTTACTGGGAAATAGTCCCCTTCCCTCCTACACACTCTAACCTGAGCCTCACTATCCTCATAAAAACTCTTCACTGCTTTCAGTAACCTTCCTCCTATTCCATACACCTGCAACATCTGCCATATATATGTCGTGCCGATTAGGTAAAACTGGTCAATTAGCAAGAACTCATTTAAAATTAAGTCCTTTCTAAAATTTTCTCATATACGTTTAAAGATATATTTTTTTTTTCATTTATCTTAATGTAAAAATTTATAATTTTGTACCAAAAGAAACTTTGAAAACCTACCTAACCTTATTATAAGAAGCGCAATTTAATTTAGCATAACCCAACTAAATATATTTTAGATACGTTAACATTAATTTAATAATAAACAAACACAATGAAATATATTTTTTTCGTTAGGTTCAGAATGACTTTTGCGAAATTATTGCATACACAAATTTTAGCTTGTCTTATATGGCAAGGTGAGCGTTGCTATTTAAACCAAAATCGCAAGTTTTACCTAATCGGCATGACACTACACAATCTTCCTGGAGACATCAGGAAAATTAAAGATATAGTAGTAGCTGGGCTATTTTAAACCCATAAATATGAGATAGTTTCCTACAATCCACGATGATCAGGACCGTGGTGTTTTACCAGGGGAGAGCCATCGATCCAGCCTAACAGCACCTCCTAGTGCTCCCCTTGTGGTCCAATGCCATGATCTGAGTCCTGGGGAAAAATCTCCGCCTCAGGACGATGGACAGGTAGGTGGACATTATACATATGATGTTCTACTCACTACAGGTGCTGTCAATTTTATAGAAATACCTTACATATCTTAAGGGATGTTAAACCTTTAGCATACACCTTAAAACTGAGGAATAACCTTTCCCAAGACCATTGACTTAGAAGTGTATTGAATCATAACCTCGAAAAATGGAACATGGTTGCAAGCCTCACTTCTCAGTAAGTTTTTTGGGGAGATAGTACAAATCCTCCAGATTGCCTAATAAAGCATTTATATGTAAAAAAAAAAAAAAAAAAAATATATATATATATATATATATATATATATATATATATATATATATATATATATATATATATATATATATATATATCCTACTAGCCGGAGGATCGAACCCGTGTTGTTTTAGCCCACCTCGTGGGAAGAGAGCGAAAACTCACGATGCTCTAAACCACTGGACCATACAATCTATACAATGTAGGATTGTTTGGTCCAGTATACCTGGGGTATACCTGGAGAGGGTTTCGGGGGTCAACGCTTCCGCGGCCCGGTCTGTGACCAGGCCTCATGGTGGATCAGTATATATCATAATTGCATGTGTATACTCAGCAATAGGGGAGTACACACATTTAATAGGTAAATATACACACATGTACATATCTTAAAGGGCATTACAAGCTTAATATTTCCCTTTTAGTACATTAGTACATTAAAAAACTGTAGCGAACCAAATTTCCCAAGCTTCATTCGACTCTTTACAAAATTTATCTGAAATAGTGCAATAACAAGCATAAAACAGTAATAAATGAAAGAAAAAATATACTATAAAGTACAATGAACATACATGATGGCTTCATTAATAAGTTTATTTAGGTACAGATAATAGTAATAATAATAATAATGATAATAACAATAAAAATAATAATAATAATATCTTTATTTCTACAATTACATGTAGATGGTATACAGGCCTAACTGACGTCAATGACATACTACTATATAGAAAGCCGCTTGTTATGCAGAGCATTTCGGGCAAATTAGGTCAGTTTTGTCCCAGGATGCGACCCACACCAGTCGACTAACACCCAGGTACCCATTTTACTGATGGTTGAACATAGACAACCGGTGTAAGGCAACATGTCCAAAGTTTCTACCCATTCGCCGGGAATCGAACCCGGACACTCACCGTGTGAAGCGAGAGCTTTAGCCAGAAGGCTAGGCCTGTATACCTTATACATGTACTTGTAGAAATAAAGATCATGATTATTATTATTATTATTATTATTATTATTATTATTATTATTATTATTATTATTATGTATGATAATTGTACTAATGTAGGTCGTAGGTTGGTAGTCAGCAACCACCCAGGGAGGTACTACCGTCCTGCCAAATGAGTGTAAAACGAAAGCCTGTAATTGTTTTACATGATGGTAGGATTGCTGGTGTCTTTTTTCTGACTCATAAACATGCAAGATTTCAGGTATGTCTTGCTACTTCTACTTACACTTAGGTCACACTACGCATGCATACAGACACCCCTCTGTTTTTTTTTCTTTTTCCTTACTAGTTCTTGTTCATGTTTAAACCTTATCTCCATGGGAAAGTGGAACAGAATTCTTCCTCCGTAAGCCATGCGTGTTGTAAGAGGCGACTAAAATGCCGGGAGCAATGAGCTAGTAACCCCTTCTTCTGTACATATTACTAAGTGTAAAAGGTGAAACTTTCTCATGTGTACATGTACTCATGTGTACATGTACTCATGTGTACATGTACCAAAATAAACTTACTAGCATAACCCTCCCCACAAAAAAGTCAAAGCGACTTACTTCCACTAAGCCCAAAGGGGGTCATACAGCATCAGGGGAGTCGTGGGGGGGGGTATGGAGAGGCATTCAGACTCAGGAACTGGAAGACTAATCAAATTCCTTGGATCAAGAGCCTTTCACCAGCATCAATGACCCTCCTTTGTAAAGGAAGAAAACACTAACAATGTACACAGCTATGTACACTTGGGCATGTACAGTGTACACAGCTATGTACACTAGGGCATGTACACTGTACACAGTTATGTACACTAGGGCATGTACACTGTACACAGTTATGTACACTAGGGCATGTACAGTGTACACAATTATGTACACTAGGGCATGTACAGTGTACACAGTTATGTACACGGGCATGTACAGTGTACACAGTTACGTACACTAAGGTATATACAATTAGTGTACACAGCTATGTACACCAAGGTATGTACAATTAGTGTACACAGCTATGTACACTAAGGTATGTACAATTAGTGTACACAGCTATGTACACTAAGGTGTGTACAATTAGTGTACACAGCTGTGTACAGTAAGGTATATACAATTAGTGTACACTGCTATGTACACTAAGGTATGTAGTCAGTGTACACAGCTTTGTACACTAAGGTATGTACAGTGTACGCAGCTTTGTGCAATAAGGTAGGTACAGTGTACACAGCTATGTACACTAAGGTGGGTACAGTGTACACAGCTATGTACACTAAGGTATGTACAGTGTACACAGCTTTGTACACTAAGGTATTTGCAGTGTACACAGATTTGTACACTAAGATATGTACAGTGTGCACAGCTATGTACACTTAGGTATGTACAGTGTACACAGCTTTGTACACTAAGGTATGTACTGTGTACACAGCTATGTATGTAGTGTACACAGCTATGTACACTAAGACATGCACACATATTGTTTTGCAATATTACAAAAGCGCTAAACCCACACTTTTCAGGTAAGATACATATTGTAAACCCGTACGGGAGGATCAGCCCCCTCCCCCTTAAGGGAAAGATGCACTTCATGATGGCTTAGTGTCACCTCTGACAGTTTTAGTTAACAGGAAAGCTTAGACAGACAAGTCCAGTCGATTATGAGATGAAATAATTTCATAAGATCAATCTCTCTCTCTCTCTCTTGCTCTCTTTCTCTCTCTCTCTATCTCTCACACACACACACTGATTAATGGAACCTACACCCGGACATCCTAATGGTTTACTGGTGAGGTTGAAAATTGCCCGAAATTATTTAGGCTAAGCGGAGAGCGTAGTGTGGCCTCTTGGTGATAGATGGAGCCACACCCGCAAGAAAATACACTGAAAATATGTACACCAGACTGGGAAAAGCGAAGGGAGGGAGGAGGGAGGGAGGGAGGAGGGAGGGAGAAAAAAGGGAGGGATGCGTTGTGAGAGGGGGGCTAGGATATGGAGAGGAATGACGAACATTTGGTACTAAAAGATAGGGTAACAGAGAAGAGAAGATTAGGGGAAAATGAAAGGAAGGTGGAGAAATAGAGGAAGAAAGAAAGGGAGGAGGGAAGGGAGAAAGGTAATTTGCATAATTCCTATTCCGTGCACCACTAGAGAGGGGGGACGAAGAGGAAAGAAGGGGGTAAGGGGTAATTGAGAGGGTTCGTGAGAAAAAAAGGGACTAAGGGAGAGAGAGAGAGAGAGAGAGAGAGAGAGAGAGAGAGAGAGAGAGAGAGAGAGAGAGAGAGAGAGAGAGAGAGAGAGAGAGAGGGGTAACTTTCTTGATTTATTGGTGTGTATTGGTGTGAGCGCAGCCGCAGGTATGCCGGGAGCCGATTAGTGTGATTTAGTAAACGATTCTTTTGAGATAATGTGGAAGTTGTGGAGAGATAGATGGCGGAATTATTTTCAGCTGATATATTATAAACAAGAGTCGATGGATAATAGAGAATAAACAGTATATTAAAATGAATTATAGCAGAAAAAGCAGTGGAAGTGGTAGTAGACGTGGTAGTATTAGTAGTAGTAGTGGTATAAGTAGTAGTAGTGGTACAAATAGTAGTAGTAATTATAATAATAAAAGAAAATTAATACTTCTGTTACAACTACTATTACTACTACCGATACTATACTACTGCTACTACTACCACTACTACTACCTTTACTAACACTACAACTAGTACCACCATTACTACTACTACTCTACTACCATTACCACCACTACTGTTACCACTACTACTATGCAACTATTACTACTGCATCGACTACTACTACTATTACTTGAAAATAATAATAATAATAATAATAATAATAATAATAATAATAATAATAATAATAATAATAATAATAATAATAACAATTGTAATAAGAAAAACAATGATAAAAATAATAATGATTATAATTATAATCGAAAATAATCAGCTCTAGAATATATAGAACTGAATAGGATTCGAGCAATAAGAGTACCAGTCAGAGAGTCAATTAGTTATTCATTCAGCCAGTCATTCACTCCAATCAGTGAGTTAGACAGCTAGCCAGTTTGGCAGGCAGTCAATCCCTCAGTCAACCTGCGATTCTCTGTTTCAGTCAGCCTGTCAGTTTGACATGGCCGAGGGAAGAGGGTCGAACCGGCCACAAATGCCACCTTCGAGGCTGCAATAAGAGGTTCGCATGTGCTGGTAGTAATGTAGTGAGTTGACAATATATTCTCAAGAGTTCCGTGTTGGTGTGCAAGAGGATGATGAATAAGCATGAGGCGGATTATGTGTGCAATGATACCAATTAGGCTGTCGTGGCAGGCATAGTGGTCATTGTTAGGTGCTTGGTACGAGCGAACACTGAGCTGACTCACTCACTGTGGCTTAAGGATTATTGACTGACTTACAAGTATATATATATATATATATATATATATATATATATATATATATATATATATATATATATATATATATATATATATATATATGTCGTGCCGAATAGGTAAACTTTGTCAATTAACAAGAACTCATTTAAAATTAAGTCCTTTCGAAAAATTTCTCTTATACGCTTAAAGATATATTTTTTCATTAATGTTAAGGTAAAATAAGTAATTTTGTACCAAAATAACTTTAGAAAAGTTAGCTTAATCCAACTAAATATATTTTAGATAAGTTTACAATAATTTAATAATAAACAAACACAATGAATTTTTTTTCGTTAAGTTCACAATGATTTTTGCGAAATTATTGCATACACAAATTTTCGCTTGCCTTATTCGGCAAGAAGAGTATTGCTATTTAAGCAAAATCGTAAGTTTTACCTAATCAGCACGATATATATATATATATATATATATATATATATATATATATATATATATATATATATATATATATATATATATATATATATATATATATATATATATATATATATATATATATATATATATATATATATATATATATACGTACGTATGAATGTACTTAGGTTAGAGGGCAAGTTTAAATACTTTAACAGTTTCATGGAGTTTAAGAAACATTTGGAGTAAAGTGTTGCTGTTATGTTTTCTTGAACTCTTAAATACCGACCCAAACTTTGAACACAATAAAACAAGTCAAGTGAAATACGATTAAGGCAAATTTTTATAACGCTATGACAACAGAGGGCAATCGGGTATTAGAATGTCTAAAGTCAATAAGATAACTTCAAAAATATGATTCTCTCTCTCTCTCTCTCTCTCTCTCTCTCTCTCTCTCTCTCTCTCTCTCTCTCTCTCTCTCTCTCTCTCTCTTTCTCTTTCTCTTTCTCTTTCTCTCGCTCATTGTTATTGTTATTTGCTTTGTAAATATTCTTAAATATTTCTCGTGGTCTGTGGTTGCGAGTCCAATAATCGACCAGATTTCTTTCCCTTTCCTCCCACATACTCCACTTCCTGTTTTCCCGTCAAGTTATCATTGCAGCTTGCTGAGTCGTAATGCCTGTATTTCGAGCGCTCTACGTGAGTCTGTCTGTTGGTCTGTTCGTCTGTCTTTCCGCCTGCATCATTATTTTTTTGTATCTTTCTGCCGGCCTGTCTGTCTGCTTGCCTTCCTGTTTGTCTGCCAGCTTATTTTCCTGTCTGTTTGCCTACCTTCGTATCTGTTGCTTATTTGCTTCGTTATCTTTCTGTCTCCTGTCTGTTCTTCCAGTGTGCCTGCCTGGCTGACTCCTTCCTGCTTGCCTGCTTTTTTCACTAGCAGATAGCGTGCCTGCCAGCCAGCTTGCCTGCCTGTTTGGGTGTCTGTCTGCCTAGAAGACAGCGTGACTCTCAGTCTAGTTCCTTGCTTCCTGCCTGTCAGTATTCCTGCTTATCGGTCTTCCTGCTACCATATCTGCCTAGCTGCCAGCCTGTCTCTCTGTTTGGATTCCTACCTGTCTGCTAGTCTGTCAGTAATTCCATCACAGATTACAAGGCCTGTCATCAAAGACCCGGTCATGTCCGCTCTTTTCTGGGCGCGCTTTTGTGAGCCCCCGTCTCTTTGATTTATGTTTAATTGATAAAATTAAAAATGAAATGGGATTTAATGGAGTGCATCGAAGTGACACAAGCATATAAAAACTTCACTTGTTTGTACGGCCCGTTAAGTTTCTCTTCTGTCTGTGTACTCACCTAGTTGTGGTTGCAGGGGTCGATTCATAGCTCCTGGCCCTGGCCCTGGCACCTATTTGTACTCACCTACATTTGTTTACATGGATGGAATCTTAGATCCTGGTTCCGTCTTTTAACTTTACCGCTTGCAAGATTCACTCCCTCCTAGTCTCCTGGGGCCTTATCGTGCCTGCTCTTAAAATTATGTACTGTATAATATCTTTATTTCTGAAAGTACACGTACAAGGTATACAGGCCTAGCAGACATCAATGACATACTACTATATAGAAAGCCGCTTGTTATGCAGAGCATTTCGGGCAGTTTTGTCCCAGGATGCGACCCACACCAGTCGACTAACACCCAGGTACCCATTTTATACTGATGGGTGAACAGGGACACCAGGTGTCTTAAGGAAACACGTCCTAATGTTTTCCACCCGTACCGAGGATTCGATCTCCAAACCTCAGTGTGATAGCTGATTGCGCTACCGATCAAACTACGTGACACCATATGGAACCTGCCTCCACTACTTCTACGAGGTACTTCCGCTTCCTGACTACCCTGAGTCTGAAGAAATGCTTCCTGACATCCCTGTGGTTAGCTTGCATTTTCAACTTTCAGTTTCGCTCTCGAATACCTGTTTCAGACCTCTCAGACAGTCTGTCCCTGTCTACCCTGTCATTTCCACGGAATGTTTTGTATGTTATTGTCATATCTCCCCTGGTTCTGCTGTCCTCCAATGTCGTTAGATCTAATTCCTTTAACATCTACTCGTAACTCATATTCTTTGCTCCGGAACAAGCATTAGAGAAATCTTTAATTTTTCCTGCTTCTTATCATTCTTTTCTAGGTGTGGGTTCCATGTTGGTGCTGTATACTCGAAGATGGGCCTACCATATGTTGTGTAAAAAGCTATGAATATCTCTTTGTACAGATTCCTGAAGATTTGTCAGATGATCATTGGTTGCAAAGGTTATTCGGTACATCTACTAGAGAGTAGAGACAAGAGAAATATAGAAAAAGGCTCTCTCCCCACCCTTTCCAAGCACACTACGTTCATGGAAAGCTACGTGGAGATAATTACAACAAAGATTTATAATACGAAAGACTTGGGCTTGAAACTAAGAATTCTCCAGCTGCTGTTACTACTGCTACTACTGCTGCTGATGCTGCTGCTGCTGCTACTGCTGCTGCTGCTAATGCTAATGCTACTGCTATTACTACTACTACTACAACTAATAATAACAATGATAGTTGAATTATTAATATTATTATTATCGCTATTAACATAATGACAAGGCAACAAAAATGAAAGTCACCCTCGTTTTGTGTCCAGCCGGATTTTAGAGGACTTGTATTGTTCGTGCATCTGGAAATTCAGGGAGCAGTGTGTTCCAATATTTTAAATCTACTATTTTTTTTTTGGCTCACATTTGTGTTGTCTCTTCTGCCTCGGGATTTCACATTATCGTTCCATGTTACCGAATAAATTAGCGTTTCAAAGAGTTCTACATATTTAAGAAAATCATAGCTGTTATATTAAGAAAGAGAGAGAGAGAGAGAGAGAGAGAGAGAGAGAGAGAGAGAGAGAGAGAGAGAGAGAGAGAGAGAGAGACTAAGACAAACACACAGTCACACTGTAAAACTATGATAGAAGTGGATAAAAAAATATTCCAGAGAGCGAGAGAAAGAAAAAAAAATATATATATATTCAATCTTTTTTTTTTTACAAATGAAAAGAATAGCTAGCTTTTTCTTCTTTTCCCTTTCACCCCCTTCCATCCCACACACACAAAAAAAAAATAGTCTCCCTATCAAGTTTCTCTACCGTCAGCACCGCCACCGAGAGAGCAGTTCCATACACGGGCCCCCAACCACACTGGGCCCGCTACAAGCTCATCTAACGAGCCAGTTCTTATTCAGGCCGCGTTGACTTTGGCACTTGCAGCTTTTCCTCCTTAACTCTCCTTCTTCCTCTCCATCTCATTCTTCTCTATCCTGATTGGATTAATAAAAAGATGTTAAAAATATAAAATGTAAGAAAAATATGTTAATATAAAAGCAACAATAAAAAATATATAATTCTTCAGCTTATACTTGTTACCCCTCCTCCTCCTCCTCCTTCAATTCCTTCCTCTCCTTACACTTCTCTTTTTCGTTAAACTTCCTCCTCTTCTTCCAACCTTCTCCTCTCCCTCCTTCCATACTCTTCGTTCTCCTCTTCTTTCATTCTCTTCCTCCTTTTTATCCTCCTCATTCTCCTCTTCAACCTTTTTCTTCCTCCTCCACTTCCATCCTCCTCCACTCAGCGAACCAGAAGTGGGAGTATACACGTAGTATACACGTAGTATACACGTAGTATACACGTAGAATACACGTAGTATACACGTAGTATACACGTATTAGTTATCACACGGTTTATTGCAAACAGCGTAGCATATTTCGAGCAGCGGAAAATCCTGTAACAAGATCACACACTCGTCTTCAACAAGATCACACACTCGTCTTCAACAAGATCACACACTCGTCTTCAACAAGTTCACACACTCGTCTTCAACAAGATCACACACTCGTCTTCAACAAGTTCACACACTCGTCTTCAACAAGATCACACACTCGTCTTCAACAAGATCACACACTCGTCTTCAACAAGATCACACACTCGTCTTCAACAAGATCACACACTCGTCTTCAACAAGATCACACACTCGTCTTCAACAAGATCACACACTCGTCTTCAACAAGATCAAACACTCGTCTTCAACAAGATCACACACTCGTCTTCAACAAGTTCACACACTCGTCTAAAGACGTTCACACACTTGTTTTCAACACGATCTCTTATCTTCTTCAACTTCACACAGTAATATTCGCTCCGGTCTAAAATTGTCATTACACATTCCCACATTTCCTCTTGCATATTTTGTCTTGACTGGGGCAACAAGGTTTCATAGACACCTAACGCAGATCAGGCCTTAATTAATGGTTGGATTTCTAATAGGCTCAGTCTGAGCATTAGGCTTACTTCTAACATGCCTACTCACACAAAATTAATCCCCACCTAATAATCTGAAATAATATGTCGTTAAATGAAGTTCTTAAAATATATATTTATTTGTATAGCCGGGATATAGTAAGTGCATATATTAAAATGCTTTGAATGAGGTTGCAGCAGCCTCTTTGGACATGTGTGGAGATGTAGCAACATTTCTGAGAACGAAACAGTGAGGGAGAAAGGACCCGCAAATTAACACATATCAAAATTGCTCATTTGTTAAAAAAAAAAATCTTCGGCACTAATGCTGAAAACTTTGAGCGACAAGCTGGTTGGCAGAAGGGTTAGTAACCCAAGATAACCCATTTAAATCAGGTTGTAATCGAGGTCTGTCGGTTTTATTTCCACTGGGGTTCTCTCTCCCAGGATGCGACCCACACCAGTCGGCTTGTAGCATGGGTACCTCTTTACTGCTAGGTCAACATAGGTAGCAAGTGTAAAGAAACATTCGTAATGTTTTGAATGTGCTGAGATCGATTCCCGGTTCCTAAGTGTGTGAACTGAGGCCGCTACCGACCGAGCCACGAGCTTTCGATAGAGTTCCACATCAGAGGCAATTGAGGAAACTTAAGGCACACGGAATAGGAGGAGAATTTTTTTCCTGGGGAGAGGCATGGTTGACAAATAGTCAGCAGAGAGTTTGCATAAACGGGGAGAAATCAGAATGGGGGCACGTCACAAGCGGTGTTCCACAGGGGTCAGTGTTGGGGCCCCTGTTGTTCACAATTTAAATAAACGACAGTGCTCTTTCTTTCATCAACAAGTACCTTACATTGTATTTGCATTATTTGTAATGAATAAAAACATACCAAGCTGACTGGTAAATAAATGAACAAATACAGTGTTTGATTTTTTTGTTATCAATTAAAAAAAACATTTTGCCTGCATAATAAATTTTATAATCAGTAGGATCGCCTCCCCATTCTCGGATCAGTTCCGATTGACTGCCGTTTCCCAAGAGATAGATCTATGACCGCTCTGGACGTAGAACTTTCATGTGAATGCAGCAACAGTTCGTTTCATGCAGTTAAGTTCAACATAGTATATTAGCAAAAAAAAAATATAAAGAAAAATGTGGTCTCGTATGATTTGTAGTTTAAAAGCTTCTTGGCTCAGTGTTTTACAATCCTATTTTTCTGGCATCCTTGGATGATGCAAAAAACGTACTATATTTTTGCTTTTGTGCAAGCGTAAAATATCCAATGTTTTTGTTTTTGTGTGAAAAGATGCCGAGAGGGAGGGGGAAAATAGAGAGAGAGAGAGAGATAAAGAGAGAGAGAGGGATTGAGAGATTTACGAATTTACGATTTTTTTTGTTCTTATTAACGCCTTTTCCTCTCATTATTATTACTTCAATGCTATTAGTAATAGTACTGGTATTAGTAATAGTAGTGTAAAAATGTTTATAATAATAATTATTATTAAAAGAAAATTTATACTACTATTAATAATACCAACACTAGTACTAATATTAGCATTGAAGTAATAATAATAGGAGAAAAGGTGTTAATTGCGAAAATAATTATTTTTTCGCGCTCTTCATTATATAATAATAATAATAATAATAATAATAATAATAATAATAATAATAATAATAAGAATAAGAATAAGAATAAGAATATTATTATTATTATTATTATCATTATTTTTTCTAAAGATAATATCCTACTGTAAAATATAGACATTTGAATCAAGAACAATTAATTAATTTTAATTAAAAACAATACTGCTAATATAAATATAAATAAACAAATGCTGCAAAAACAACAACAACAAATTTACATGTTATTTTTCAACATAGACCGAAAAAACAAAAATTTAATTGCAAAATATAATCTACACTTTCCAGAATTTTGATACTTCTACTTACATTTATAGTTAGTAAAGCGTCAGGTTTATAGCAGTAAATGAGAGGGTGCGGATAGGGACTAGGAACACGGTAGCAAATTATAAGTGAAGGTGTACCGATGGTTTATATCTCGGAATTAATGCAGTTGTTGTTGTAGGTTCGCCGGTACATCCGGCCCGGGTCTTCTCCAAATGGTGACCCGGCACCTGCAGGGAGACGATACCGCTGCAACGAGCGCCCTCACAGTGAGGAGACATTATCCTGACACCGAGCCTTTGGTGTTTCAGAAGATTACAAGGTGGGGTAGACTGCAGTATACTGTTGGACCTGACCTACATGATTATAGAATAGGGAGAATCCTGTACTACTGAACCTGATCAACAGGATTTCAGAATAGGGAGACTCGTCTACTGCTGAACATGAAGTATATGATTACAGAATAGAGATACTTTTTTACTGTTTAACCTGAACTACATGATTACAAAATAGGAAAAATCCTGTACTGCTTAACCTTACGCAGTTGATTACAGAATAGGCAGACTCCTGTACTGTTTAACCTTATATGATTACAGAATAGGAAGACATTTCTACTGTTTATTCCGACCTACATGATTATAGAATAGGGAAAATCCTGTACTGTTTTACCTGACGCCGATGATTACAGAATAGGGAAACTCCTGCACTGTTTAATTTGACGTATATGATTACAAAATAAGAAGACTCAAATTCTTTTTTACCTGACCTATATGATTACAGAGAAGGGAGAATCGAGTACTGTATATCCTGGCCTACATGATTGTAGAACAGGGGAACTTGTATAATTTATTGAACCTGGCAGTACGATTACTAGAGGAGGCATTAAATAAGATGTCGACGATTATATTGCAGTGAACTCTAGTAGTGTTATGCTGACCCAAACGGGGAGGAGAATGAAATTAGCTCAGAGGCACCCACACCACCGTATGTCCTCGGATCAAAGTAAAACACCTAGCTCTGCTGAGTGCTTCATTCTTGTAGGGTTTGGAGTTCCTGTGGGTTAGAGCATCATGTGGTTTTCTCTCACCATGAGGCGGGCCAAAACACCATGGGTCCGAGTCCTTGGCTAGTCGCAGTGTTGTTGATCAATACCACTCGTTCGTGGTTACAATAATATATAGTTGTATATATATATATATATATACGTATATATATTTAACACATCGGCCGTTTCCCACACAGGCAGGGTGACCCAGAAAGAAAGAAATACTTTCACCATTGTTTAACACTTTCACCATCATTCATACACAATCACTGTCTTTGCAGAGGCGCTCAGATACGACAGTTTACATGTCCCTCCAAACTGCCAATATCCCAAACCCCTCCTTTAAAGTGCAGGCATAGTACTTCCCATTTCCAGGACTCAAGTCCGGCTAACCGGTTTCCCTGAATCCCTTCACAAAATATTACCCTGCTCACACTCCAACAGCTTGTCAGGCCCCAAATACCATTCGTCTCCTTTCACTCATATTTAACACGCTCACACATGCTTGTAGAAGTCCATGCCCCTCGCCCACAAATTCTTCTTTACCCCCTCCTTCCAACCTTTCCTTGGACGACCCTAACCCTCGCCTTCCTTCCCTGCAGATTTATTCACTCTCCTAGTTATTCTGCTTTGTTGCATTCTCTCTAATGACCAAACCGCCTTAACAATCCCTCTTCAGTCCTCTGACTAATACTTTTAGTAAATGTACACCTCGTCCTAATTTCCAGACTACGAATTCTCTGCATAATATTTGCACCACACATTGCCCTTAAACACGACATCTCCACTGCCTCAAGCCTCCTCCTTGCTGCGGTATTTACAACCCAAGCTTCACACTTATATAAGAGTGTTGGTCCCACTATACTCTTGTACATTCCCTTCTTTGCCTCCATACATAACATTTTTTTGTCTCCACAGACGCTTTAAAGTACCACTCATCTTTTTTCCTTCATCCTTCATAAACCCATCCGCTGACAAGTCAACTCCGAAATATCTGAACACATTCACTTCTTCCATTCTCCCTCCCTCCAATGTGATATAAAACAAAATCTTAATTTAAATCGTTTGATACCCTCATCACCTTACTCTTATCTATGTTCAGTTTAAACTTTCTACTTTTACACACTCTCCCAAACTCGTCCATTAACCTTTGCAACTTTTCTTTAGAATCTCCCAAAAGCACAGTATTATTAGCAAAAAGTAACTGTGTCAACTCCAATTTGGTATTTGATTCACCACAATTTAATCCCACTCCTCTCCCAACACCCTAGCATTTGATTCTTTACAGTTACATTTATAAATATGTTAAACAACCATGGTTATATTACACATCCCTGTCTAAGACCTCCTTTACTGGGAAGTAATCTCCTTCTCTCCTACACACCCTAGCCTGAGCCTCATATATATATATATATATATATATATATATATATATATGTAGAGAGGCCAAAACCAAGTGTGCCAGAGAATGGAAGAAGTATAGAAGGCAAAAAACCCAGGAGAATAAGGAGAGAGGTCGTAGAACCAGAAATAAATATGCACAGGTAATGACATTGCAGCGGAAGCCAAATCTGACCTGAAGCTGTTGTACAGACACATCAGGAGGAAAACAACATTTAAGAACTAGGTAATCAGGCTGAGGAAGGAAGCAGGGAAGATCACAAGAAACATCCACGAAGTATTTGAGTCACTCAACATGAGATTCAAAGAAGTGTTCACAAAGGAGACAGAAGGGACTCCAGAAAGACGGAGAGATGGAGTACACCATCAAGTGTTGAACACAATACATACTACCGAGGAAGAAGTGAAGAGGCTGCTAAGCGAGCTAGATACCTCGAAGGCGATGGGGCTGGATAACACTCTCTATGTGTCCTGAGAGAGGGAGCAGAGGCGCTATGTGTACCACTAACAACAATCTTCAACACATCTACTGAAACAGGGCAACTACCTGAGGTATGGAGGACAGCAAATGTAGTCCCAGTTTTTAAAAAAGGAGACAGACACGAAACATTAAACTACATATCAGTGTCACTGACATGTATAGTATGAAAAGTCATGGAGAAAATTATCAGAAGAGCGGTGGAGAAACCAGAAAGGAATGAGCTTACCAGCAACCCCCAGCATGGTTTCAGGGACGGAAAATCCTGTGAAATAAGACAAGAGAGAGACGGGTGGGAAGATTGCATTTTCTTGGACTGTAAGAAGGCGATTGACACAGTTCCATACAAGAAATTAGAGCAAATGTTAGAGGAATGGGCAGGGATAACTGGGAAGGCACTGCAATGGGTCAGGGAATACCTGTCAGGAAGACAACAGCGAGTCATGGTACGTGGCGAGGTGTCAGAGTGGGCGCCTGTGACGAGCGGTGCTGTTTCTGGTATTTTTGAACGACATGACAGAAGGAATAGATTCCGAAGTGTCCCTGTTTGCAGGGATGATGAGAAGAATTAAATCGGACGAGGACCAGGCAGAACTACAAAGGAATCTGGACAGGCTGCAGGCCTGGTCCAGCAAATGGCTCCTGTAGTTCAACCCCACCAAGTGTAAAGTCATAAAGATTGTGGAAAGGCAAAGAAGACTGCAGACGGAGTACAGTCTAGGGGGGCCAGAGACTACAAACCTCTATCAAGGAAAAGGATCTTGGGGTGAGTATAATACCGGGCACATCTCCTGAGGCGCACGTCAACCAAATAACTGCTGCAGCATACGGACGCCTAGCAAAAATAAGAACAGCATTCCGACATCTCAGTAAGGAATCGTTCAGAACCCTGTACACTGTGTACGTTAGGCCCATATTGGAGTATGCAGCACCAGTTAGGAACGCAAACCTAGCCACGCATGTAAGGAAACTAGAGAAAGTGCAAAGGTTTGCAACAAGACTAGTCCCGGAGCTAAGGGACACGAGGAGTGGTTTTAGAAATCGACCTGACGACACAGGAGGACAGGAGTGATAGGGTGATATAATAATAATAATAATAATAATAATAATAATAATAATAATAATAATAATTATAATAAAAATATCTTTATTTTCTTCAAATACATGTACAAGGTATACAGGCCTAGCTGACATCAGTGACATACTACTATACAGAAAGCCGCTTGTTATGCAGAACATTTCGGGCAAATTAGGTCAGTTTTGTCCCAGGATGCGACCCACACCAATCGACTAACATCCAAGTACCCATTTTACTGATGGGTGAACATAGACAACCGGTGTAAGGAAACATGTCCGATGTTTTCACCCCTTCGACAAGGTGGACAGAGATAGGATGTTCCAGAGATGGGACACAGCAACAAGGGGTCACAGTTGGAAGCTGAAGACCCAGATGAATCACAGGGAGGTTAGGAAGTATTTCTTCAGTCACAGAGTGGTGAGAAAGTGGAATAGTCTGGGGAGTGATGTAGTGGAGGCAGGATCCATATATAGCTTTAAGAAGAGGTATGATCAAGCTCATGGAGCAGGAAGAATGACCTAGTAGCGACCAGTGAAGAGGCGGGGCCAGGAGCTATGAATCGACCCCTGTAACTACAAATTGGTGAGTACAACTAGGTGAGTACACACACACACACACACACACACACACACACACCACACATACACTACACACACACACACACCACACATACACTACACACACACACACACACACACACCACACACACATACACTACACACACACACACACCACACACACATACACTACACACACACACACACACACACACACACACACACACACACACACATACACTACACACACACACACACACACACACACACACACCACACACACATACACTACACACACACACACACACACACACACCACACACATATACTACACACACACACACACACAACGATATAGTGGAGGCGGGAACCATACATAGTTTTAAGACAAGGTATGATAAAGCTCATGGAGCAGGGAGAGCAGAGACCCAGTAGCTGACAGCGAAGAGGCGGGGACAGGAGCTGAGTATCGACCCCTGCAACCACAATTAGGTGAGTACAATTAGGTGAGTACACACACACACACACACACACACACACACACACACACACACACACCACACGTAAGCATACAGCCCATAGAATTTCGTCCAACTAAAACATTAACAAGCACCTGCTCCCTAGACTCCTCTGTTGCCATTAGGAGATCAAACTATTTTTCACTCGCTAATGGTTTAAACTGTTATCAAATTCGCTCCCTGTTAAAACCTTTACAAATTTATTTCCTTTTGGGGAGATAGCGGCGCATCACCCGGGTATAACCTAAAGCGGCTATGCCCGTCACTTCCTGAGATTTAAGCTACGAAGTTAATTAAGAGAGGAGGAGTAGGAGGCGGAGGAAGAAGAGGAGGAGGAGGAGGAAGCAGAAGCTGGTGGTGCGTTTGCATAGCTTCCAGGAGAATCCGGGAATCCATTAAGTTTTTGTCTTACAGGATAATCAAGGTCGCCAGTTTTATGATAATGAGATAATTACCTGTCAGGTTACGGTTAAAAAACATTATACCGTGTCTTTTTTTTTTTTTTTTTGCATTTTACTGAGTGCAGTTTTTCAGGGTAATTCAGGGTAAGCAATTCTTTTAATAATTAAATGAATATTAAGCAAGTGAGGTATTCTTCTTCTTCTTCTTTCTTCTTCTTCTTCTTCTTCTTCTTCTTCCTTCCCCTTATTATTATTATTATTATTATTATTATTATTATTATTATTATTATTATTATTATTATTATTTTTATTATATTAGAAAATCGTGTAAAACAGAGGTCAAAAACACCTTAGAAATAGATGGCAATCAAATTTGATCACAGTAAGCAGATGGATGCTCTATTTCTCCCTGGATCAAGAACCCTTCACCAGCTTCAGTCCCGTATTTTCCACTTAGCCATTTCTATTGTGCTTCACAAATAACTTTTCATTTACAAGTTCTCCCCATAAACTTTCTTTTTCGGATTTTTTCCCCTCTGTTATATCTTATGTGTTGAGTGATGCTGAGGCCTCATCACCAGCCTCCCCAGGAGCCTGGAGATGAGAGGTGATGATCTTACGAGACGTGAGCTTTATTATGTGAGAGTCGGCCAGTTGCCACTCTTCGAGGACGTGCCTTGATGGGGAGGTTCTTGATTCAAGGAATTGGACCTAACCCGATTTTATTTTATTTTAGTTGAT
This sequence comes from Cherax destructor, assembly GCA_009830355.1. NCBI lineage: Eukaryota > Metazoa > Arthropoda > Malacostraca > Decapoda > Parastacidae > Cherax > Cherax destructor. The sequence goes on from WNWK01004977.1 coordinate 29,493, forward strand.
CACCTATGGACTTTCTAATTACTTTATATTTTATATAATGACTTTAAATTAGAAATTTGAATTTGAATTTTCAAGCACTGTACGACACAGAGGATTTAGCTCTCTTCCTCTCGAATGCAATAATAATAATAATAATAATAATAATAATAATAATAATAATAATAATAATAATAATAATAATAATAATAATAATAATAATAATAATAATAATAGTAATAATCCATTCCATCCTTTACTTTCTCTGTAATTTATGTTTCTCACAGTTTTACTGATCGGATACCGGGCTACGATTATCAGACGGAGGATCGAGTCTCCTCTACTCCTTATTCTGAATGGCATTTTCGGATTTAACGCTTTACGTAATACATAACAGTCCCATTTACCTAACTCGACGCTAATCTCCCTTCCTATCATTCTCTCCTCATCTCTTCTCCCCTCCCTCTTTACCATTCTCTTCCTTTCCCAGTTTCTCTCTTATCAACCTTCTCTCCATCTGTCTTTATTCTCATACTCTTTCTTTCTCTCCACTAGATTCTGTGTTTCTCCTCTCACTTGTTCCCTCCTCTCCCGCCCACTTACTCTCCTTCAATATTCTCCCTCCCTCCTTTCCCTTCCACTCCTTCCCTACTTTTCTTCCTTCTCTCCTTTCCCCCCTTCCCCCCTCTCTCTCTCCTCCCTCCTCATCGTCTTCTCGTGGCAATGAGAAACATGAAATAATCTCTCTTACTTAGTATTCCTTCTCTCTGTGCAATGAGTTGGGTTCTCCAGAGAGACAAGCGTCGTAATGTTCTCTTACATTTACTTGCGTTTCAATTTAAATTTACATTTTCATTTATACTTAAATTTGCCTATAATATATAATAGCTTTATTTACTACAACTACATGTACATGGTATACAGGCCTAGCTGACATCAATGACATAGTGCTATATAGAAAGCCCCTTGTTATGCTGAGCATTTCGGGCAAGTTAGGTCAGTTTTGTCCCAGGATGCGACCCACACCAGTCAACTAACACCCAGGTACCCATTTTACTGACGAGTGAATATAGACAACCGGTGTAAGGAAACACGTCCGATATTTCCACCCCTTCGCTGGGAATCGAACCCGGACCCTCACCGTGTGAAGCGAGAGCTTTTGCCTCCAGGCTACGGGGCACCGTGCTTAAAGTTACAATGGCCCTTCTTCATTTGCAATCATTTGCGTTGCGTTTACAAACATCTTTATTTGCACCTACATTTGCTTATTCTTCAGTTTGTATTAAAATTCTTCATAAGACTACTTTTTAGCATGCATCTGTTCAAACGAGCAATTTATCCGTGAATTTCCGTTTTTCTTCCACTTTATTTGCATATGTTTGGAAGTATCACACATATATATGCGCACACCATATGAATTTACACTTTTCATACATGCAGTCACGTGTATTATGCACAGATTTACATAAATTTACACGTATCATACATATATTTACAAGTGTATTGAACACACTTATAAAGGAAAATCATACATTTACACGGCTCGTACATTCATTTACAAATGTAAATATTATCATGTATACGCATGCATATACACGCATTTTGAACACAGTGAAACATAATATTATACATTTATGCATCTCTCATCTACATATTCCTGTATCTTAAATTCGTGTACATATAGCTTGAAAAACGTTTTCATGGATCTTGCATACGTACAAATGTAGCTTTGATGCATGTACATGCAACTTGCATGTAAATACACGTATCATTCATGCACATACAAGCGCCATGCATATATTTAACCATACCATGCATATATTTATATTTTCTTATCTAACACAATAACATTTTTCACAGTAACATTTATGTTCTCTAGCTAAATTGACAATGTTTACCTTTATTTTTACATTGCGCACATATACAAATGCTTTAGTTACTTGTGAATGATGTTATGTGTTCTAATACCGTCGACATACTCCTGGTATCTGACTCACGAAATAGTAATGACACGATTGCAAACAAACCATACCACGGGCGGGGTTAGAACCCGCGATCAGAGAGTCATAAAACTCCAGACCGACGCGCTAGCCACTGGGCCAGCTGGCTACAATAAGACTCATCCAACTACGTATATTTATACTGCATAGGAAGGTTAGCATAGGCACCACTCCTATGGTGTATAAATATACGTACCTAGTTGGATGAATCTTATTGTGGCTAGCTGGCCCAGTGGCTAACGCGTCGGTCTGGAGTTTTATACTCCTGGTATCATATTTTCGATGGTATACAGTGCCGACAAATTGAAGAATTACACACATTTGCAGCACTTGGGTATCCTGATTGTAATAAAGATTCCCGAATGTTACACATGTCTTATTCTTCATGCTCCTGGTATTTTCCCCTCACCTGACCTATCTTCTAACTTTCAGATGTTAGGAGTCTATAAAACTAGGAGGTGATGCTCTCTCGCTTTTAGCGGCCTGGAGGAAGAACCTAGACACTTTATGTCACTCACAATATTATTTCTTTCAGTCTCCCTCGTTATCTACTTGTTCTCTGATTTTCTTTAGATTTTCTCGTAGTTTAGCTGTGATTTGATAATCATCCATTAGGGACCGAAACGTTACCTAAAGTTTCCTTTCCAAAATACTGATTATATGTGATTTGTTAATTATATAGTTTATATTAATGGATTCAGAGACTATGTCACTATCTTATTTGAGTTAATAAGTTTACTTCCCTCACACGCAGTGCTTTACGTTATTATAGAATAAAGTTGACTGGGTCTTAATAATCTTATAAAATATTAACAAAAGTCACTGCGGTACTTGCTCAATACAACAAATTCATTAATGAACACATTTGGACATGTGCTTTTGTTGCCCCCGTAAGTAATTTGCTTGAGAACTAACTCAAATTTCTTCAAATACTTATTACGTCTAATAATTAAAGATACGCTGCTGAGCGAGAATTTCGTAAGGAGGTGAGAGGCAGGGATGCTGGGTGTCATCAGCAGCCTCCGTGGGAGCCGGGAGATGAAGGGGGTTCTAGCGAGACATGCGCAGTTTTATCTGAGACTATGCCAGATGACACGAGAGCATCACTGTTATACGACTCTAACTACAAAATTTCACTTTTTCTCTTCCCTTCCATCCCCTTCAAGAGTGGGTGATACCTTAAGGCTGGGGTGAATGTCATTTGAACCAACTGGATGGGAAAAATCTCTCACTTTTAAAATAATAAATATGCATTGAACCGCTGCCCGAATGTTTTCGTTATTTTTTATTAAATAATATTAAGTAATCACCAGTTTCTCTAAGGTAAACCGAGTTATAATATTTACGTATTAAATATGCAGTGTGTAACCTTTGAATGACAAATCTAACACAAAACATTTAAATGGAAAACGTATTTTACACTGTACAAACTAGCAAGGATCTGGATTACACATAAAACTTATTATATTATGAGAGTGCGGTTCTTCCATTACCTGATTTGTTTAATTAAGAGATTCTTCCCACTTCATTAGATGAGACGCTACATCTGCGGTTGTAACACGGACGGTTATTATGAAGGCTTATTACGTATAGCAACGCTGTATAACCCAGGTGGTTTAGCGTTTAGTTTTGATTATTAGGTACAGTTATTACGCATGGTTATTAAATTATTATTATCAAGCCTCTTACTCAGCCTAACTACACTACTGCATGTAAAGAGTACGTCACCTTATTCGGAGAATGTTAACACACCCATATAGGCTGCCTCACCAACCAGCGAACTATGTTGCTAAGGGTTTGGTGATCGGGGCACCATCATCAGATCAGCACCTAGGTTCAGCCAATCATAATGTGGATCTGGCAATTGTAAAGGTGACGTGGATTCCACTCACATGTTTACCATTGTCATTCCCACTCTGTGCTGGTTGCTGCACTGTTGTCTATTGTCTCTTGGCTGCTGTTTTGCCTTGACTACCGTGGCGTGCACTAATACTTATTCTGATGTATATAGTGTACATAATTGCATAAAGTTATATATATATATATATATATATATATATATATAATATATATATATATATATATATATATATATATATATATATATATATATATATATATATATATATATATATATACATACATATACAATTCAAAGTTTTTTCTACTGTGTTTACTTTGCTCCATTGCTCCCTTTTACACTCAGGATAACAGGCCATGAGAACCTGAGGTTGTAATATACACTATAGACAGTTCCCAACTCTTCTGCAGCCAACTTCTCTGCCTTACCTCCATGTGTATAAACGCTTAATATTACCCACTTCTTTCATCCCATTTTAATTTTAATCCACAGGTTTCTCTTATTAATTGTTCTACTCGTTTCCATAGCTCTTACCTATTTCAGCGAAACTCTTGTTTCAAACTCTCCTGAAAAACATGATTTTCTCTTTGTGCAAAAATCTGCTTTCATAATATCTAAAAATTGATGTTTTAGTGATATGCCTATTGAATATTTGTTCACTTAAAATAACACAGCACTAAGATTTTCTGGCTTTTATTTTTGTTAATAATTTTATACAACTAGCCGGTTATTGATGACGACTACGACATTAATAATAATAATAATAATAATAATATTAATATTAATATTAATATTTATAACAATAATAATAATATTAATATTAATAACAATAATAATAATAATAATAATAATAATAAATAATTACAAAAATGGTATAATTATTATTATTATTATTATTATTATTATTATTTTATTATTATTATTGTTATAAATAATACTTTTATTAGTAATTTAATTTTCAACAAAAATCAAAACTATTAATCATAGTAGCGATAATAAAATCTCAGACATTTATCACAGTAGAGATGTGAAGCAGTCTCCACTTTTAAAAAAAAAATTACTAAAAATAATCCCTTATGATCTTTAATGTAAATACAAAAAAAGTTATAAAATTAAATATCATCGCATGTTAATATAATTTACATAACTGTCATGAATTTATTTTCAATGTTATCAGTGACAGTAATACTCGATTATTAAATCGGATTTATTAGTTAATACGGATTTATCAGTCGCGAACAGTGTTACGTGGATTACCCCCTGTACATAGAAGATCCCATGTTTCTTCTCTCTCCATATATTAGTAAGTATATATTTATATATATATATATATATATATATATATATATATATATACATATATCTTTGATATATTGTACCAATGTATTCATGTTTGTGTTTTGTGTGGTGTAAATATAATGAAGAGAATCCGTAGTTTGGAGATTAAGAGGAGGTGCAGGAGGGTTGAGGAGGGGTTATTGAGATGGTTTGGACATGTAGAGAGGATGAACAAAAATAAAATGACTTCGAGAGTGTATAAATCTGTAGTGGAGGGAAGGCTAGGTAGGGGTCGGCCTAGGAAACGTTGGAGGGAGGGGGTAAAGGAGGTTAGATAGGAGCAAATAGAGACAAATGGTTTCATGACTTGACGTGCTGTTGGAGTGTGAGCAAGGTAACATTTATGAAGGGATTCAGGGAAACCGGCAGGCCGGACTTGAGTCCTGGAGATGGGAAGTACAGTGTCGGCACTCTGAAGGAGGGGTGTTAATGTTGCAGTTTTATAACTGTAGTGTAAGCACGCCTCTGTCAAGACTGATGGCGAGAATGATAATGAAAGTTTTTTTTCTCGGGCCACCCTGCCTTGGTGGGAAACGGCCGATGTGTTAATAAAAAAGGTCGTGCCGAATACGTAAAACTGGTAAATTAGCAAGAACTCATTTAAAATTAAGTCTTTTCAAAAAATTTCTCTTATACGTTTAAAGATATATTTGTTTCATTTATGTTAATGTAAAAATTGATAATTTTATACAAAAAGAACCTTAGAAAACTTACCTAACCTTATTATAACAAGCGCAATTTAATTTACTCTAGTGCAACTATATATATTTTAGATAAGTTTACAATAATTTAATAATAAACATGCACAATGAAATATAATTTTGTCCTTAGGTTCAGAATGATTTTTGCGAAATTATTGCATACACAAATTGCGTTGCCAAAATCGCAAGTTTTAACTATTGAAATACATTCACTATCTGCACATATATATATATATATATATATATATTATATATATATATATTATATATTATATATATATATATATATATATATATATATATTATATATATATATATATATACGTGCAGAATAGTTAAGATTGTTGTTGAGATTAGTCGGTATATTTCAATAGTTAAAACTTGCGATTTTGGCAACGCAATTTGTGTATGCAATAATTTCGCAAAAATCATTCTGAACCTAAGGACAAAATTATATTTCATTGTGCATGTTTATTATTTATATATATATATATATATATATATTTTATATATATATATATATATATATATATATATATATATATATATATATATAGATAGATATAGATATGAAATACAGAGAGAGAGAGAGAGAGAAATGAAAGAATGGAAAACGCTAAGACACTGGAGTGAAAAAGAGAGGAAAAGTTCACATGGTAAACATTTTTGTTTAAGGAAAAGGCTGAGGAAGGGCAACTGACAGCCGTCGATGCTCAGCTGTGAACGCTGGCGAGAGGTGTCGATATGTGGGGAGAGAAGGGAAACTGAAGAGGCGAGAGTAGAAGAGAGGGTAGAAGAGAGAGAAGAGGGAGGAGGATGAGGAGGGGAGAAGGAAAACGGTAGAAGGGAGAATAGTGGAGGGAGGAGAGGATAAGAGATGGCTGAAAGGAAAGGGGAGAAGGATGGAGAGGGAGAAATGTGGGTGGAGGAAAGAGAATGAGGGATGGTCATAAGGTCGAAGGGAAATGGGATGGCCGGATAATGGAAGGTCTCAAGGAAATGATAAAGTACATGAGAGTTAATATAGAGGAAGAAAAATTGAACAAAATGGGTTAGAATATAGTTTTAAGAGGGTCAGGCATGCCTGAAATGTTTAATATAACAATGGGCCTTCCCATGCATTATAGAAAAACTTATAACTAGTTAAATAATATATATATATATATATATGTATATATATATATATATGTGTGTGTGTGTGTGTGTGTGTACTCACCTAATTGTGGTTGCAGGGGTCGAGACTCAGCTCCTGGCCCCGCCTCTTCGCTGTCCGCTACTGGGTCTCTGCTCTCCCTGCTCCATGAGCTTTATCATACCTTGTCTTAAAACTATGTATGGTTCCTGCCTCCACTATATCTTTCTCTAGACTATTCCACTTCCTGCCTACTCTGTGGCTGAAGAAATGCTTCCTAACATCCCTTTGACTCATCTGAGTCTTCAGCTTCCAGTTGTGTCCCCTTGTTTCTGTGTTCCCTCTCTAGAACATCCTGTCACTGTCTACCTTGTCAATTCCCCGCAGTATTTTGTATGTCGTTATCATGTCTCCTCTGACCCTTCTTTCCTCCAGTGTTGTTAGTCCTATTTCCCTCAACCTTTCTTCATAAGACAGACCCCTGAGTTGTGGAACTAACCTTGTCGCAAACCTTTGCACTTTCTCTAGTTTCTTTACGTGCTTGACCAGGTGTGGGTTCCAGACTGGTGCTGCATATTCTAGTATGGGCCTGACGTACACGGTATACAGTGTGTGTGTGTGTGTGTGTGTGTGTGTGTGTGTACTCACCTATTTGTTGTTGCAGGGGTCGAGACTCAGCTCCTGGCCCCGCCTCTTCACTGATCGCTACTAGGTCCTCTCTCTCCCTGCTCCATGAGCTTTATCATACCTCGTCTTTAAGCTATGTATGGTTCCTGCCTCCACTACATCACTTGCCAGACTATTCCACTTCCTGACAATACTATGACTGAAGAAATATTTCCTAACACCTCTTTGACTCATCTGAGTCTTCATCTTCCAATTGTGACCCTTCGTTTCTGTTTCCCATCTCTGGAATATCCTGTATCTGTCCACCTTATCTATTACTCGCAGAATTTTGTATGTCGTTATCAAGTCTCCCCTAACCCTCCTGTCCTCCAGTGTCGTCAGGCCGATTTCCCTTAACCTTTCTTCGTAGGACATTTCCTTAGCTCTGGAACTAGCCTTATTGCAAACCTTTGCACTTTCTCTAATTTCTTGACTTGCTTGACCAGTTGTGGATTCCAAACTGGTGCTGCATACTTGAGTATGGGCCTGTCGTACACGGTGTACAGTATCTTGAACAATTCCTTACTGAGGTATCGGAACGCTATTCTCAGATTTGTCAGGTGCCCAAATGCAACGGCAGTTATCTGGTTGATGTGTGCTTCCAAAGACGTGCTCGGTATTATATTCACCCCAAGATTTATCTCCTTAAATGAGGTTTGCAGTCTTTGGCCACCTTTCTGTGTCCCATCTCTGGAACATCCTGTCTCTGTCCACCTTGTCAATTCCTCTCAGTATTTTATATGTCGTTATCATATCCCCCCTATCTCTCCTGTCCTCCAGTGTCGTCAAGTCGATTTCCCTTAACCTCTCCTCGTAGGACATGCCCCGTAGCTCCTGGACTAGTCTTGCTGCAAACCTTTGCACTTTATCTAATTTCCTCACATGCTTGGCTAGGTGTGGATTCCAAACTGGTGCTGCATACTCCAATATAGGCTTGACATACACGGTGTACAGGGTCCTGAACGATTCCTTATTGAGATGTCAGAATGCTAATCTTAGGTTTGCTAGGCGCCCATAAGCTGCAGCAGTTATTTGGTTGATGTGCGCCTCAGGAGATGTGCCTGGTGTTATACTCATTCCAAGATCTTTTTCCTTGATTGAGGTTTGTAGTCGCTGGCCCCCCTAGACTGTACTCCGTCTGCGGTCTTCTTTGCCCTTCCCCAATCTTCATGACTTTGCACTTGGTGGGGTTGAACGCCAGAAGCCAATTGCTGGACCAGGCCTGCAGCCTGTCCAGATCCCTTTGTAGTTCCGTCTGGTCCTCGTCTGATTGAATTCTTCTCATCTACTTCACATCATCTGCAAACAGAGACACTTCTGAGTCTATTGTTTCCATCATGTCGTTCACATACACCAGAAACAGCACAGGTCCTAGGACTGGCCCCTGTGGGACCCCACTCGTCACTGGAGCCCACTCTAACACCTCGTCATGTACCATGACTCGCTGATGTCTTCCCTACAGGTATTCCCTCATCCATTGCAGTACGTTCCCTGTTATACCTTCATGGTCTTCAATCTTATGTACTAATCTCTTGGGCGGAACTGTGTCAAGAGCCTTCTTACAGGCCAAGAAAACGGAATCTACTCACCTGGGAGTGGTAATGTCTGAGGATCTCACTTTGAAGGATCACAACAGCGCCACGATCACAACTGCAAAGAAAATGATTGGATGGATAATGAGAATGTTCAAAACAAGAGATGCCAAGCCAATGATGATCCTTTTCAAATCACTTGTTCTCTCTAGGCTGGAATACTGCTGTACATTAACATTTTCGTTCAAAGCAGGTGAAATTGCAGATTTAGAGAGTGTACAGAGAACCTTTACTGCACACACAACCCGCACATATAAAAGAGAGGAGCTTACGACGACGTTTCGGCCCGACTTGGACCATTTACAAAGTCACACTAACACACAGAGACAGTGGAAGGGTATTTATAGGCAGGCAGACAGGGAAGGGTACAAGAGAGTGGGGTAATGATGGAGTAAGTAGTGGAAGTAGTAGTAGTAGATGGAGTAATATTTACTCCATCATTACCCCACTCCCTTGTACCCTCCCCTGTATGCCTGCCTATAAATACCCTTCCACTGTCTCTGTGTGTTAGTGTGACTTTGTAAATGGTCCAAGTCGGGCCGAAACGTCGTCGTAAGCTCCTCTCTTTTATATGTGCGGGTTGTGTGTGTATTGTTCCAGTCACGGTATTGTGCCTTTTTTTGTTATTTAACCTTTACTGCACATATAAGTTCCATCAAACACCTCAACTACAGGTAACGCTTGAAAGCATTTGACTTGTACTCACTGGAGCGCAGGCGAGAGAGATACATCATAATCTTCACCTGGAAGATCCTCAAGGAACAGGCCCCTAATCTACACATAGAAATCACTCCCTACGAAAGCAAAAGACTTGGCAGGCGATGCAACATACCCCTTGTGAAAAGTAGAGGCGCCATTAGTACACTAAGAGAAAACACAATAAGCATCTGGGGCCCAAGACTGTTTAACAGCCTCTCACCAGCCATAAGGGAAATTACCAATAGACACCTGGTTATCTTCAATAGGGAGCTGGATAGATACCTAAAGTTAGTGCCGGATCAGCCGGGCTGTGGTTCGTACGTTGGACTACGTGCGGCCAGCAGTAACAGCCTCGTTGATCGGGCCCTGATCAACCAGGAGGCCTGGTCATGGACCGGGCCGCCGGCGTTAATCCCCGGAATACCCTCCAGGTAGATTCCAGGTACACTTAGGTCACACTGCACATGCAGAGACAAGCATATATACACACACGCACCTCTGGATTTTCTTCTTTTTTCCTACTAGTTCTTGTTCATGTTAATTTCTTTTTATCTCCACGGGGAAGTGGAACAGAATTCTTCCTCCCTATGCCATGCGTGTTGTAACATTCGACTAAAATGCCGGGAGCAAGGGACTAGTAACCCCTTCTCCTGTATATATTACTAAATTTAAAAAGAGAAACTTTCGTTTCTCTTTTTGGGCCACCCTGCCTTGTTGGAACATGGCCGGTTTGTTGAAATATATATATATATATATATATATATATATATATATATATATATATATATATATATATATATATATATATATATATGCAAAAAGATCACAGTAAACAGGTGATATCAAAATATGCAAGACAACCACTATGAAAAAATAGAAGAATTCCAAGCGCTTTCGTGACTACTCACATTATCAAGGAACTATGATAATGTGAGTAGTCAACTTGAATTTCTATTTTTCATAGTGTTTATTATATATATATATATATATATATATATATATATATATATATATATATATATATATATATATATATATATATATATATATATTATATATAAGCTAGGAATTCGCAAGAGCAGGCGAAATATTCACAAACACTGATCTCTGGCCGACGGAGACTCGAACCTACGAACCTCATGACAAGGTACGCAGTGCTTTACCGACCGTACCACACTGGTCCAATACCTTGGCATCCAGCTTTCGCTAGACGTTATTCCAAGGCAGCCAGCTTTCAGGTTCGAGTCTCCGTCGGCCAGAGATCAGTGTTTGTGAATATTATATATATATATATTTTTTTTTTTATTAACACATCGGCCGATTCCCACCAAGGCAGGGTGGCCCGAAAAAGAAAAACTTTCATCATCATTCACTCCATCACTGTCTTGCCAGAAGGGTGCTTTACACTACAGTTATAAAACTGCAACATTAACACCCCTCCTTCAGAGTGCCGGCACTGTACTTCCCATCTCCAGAACTCAAGTCCGGCCTGCCGGTTTCCCTGAATCCCTTCATAAGTGTTACTTTGCTCACACTCCAACAGCACGTCAAGTATTAAAAACCATATGCCTCCATTCACTCCTATCAAATACGCTCACACATGCTTGCTGGAAGTCCAAGCCCCTCGAACACAAAACTTCCTTTACCCCCTCCCTCCAACCTTTCCTAGGCCGACCCCTACCCCGCCTTCCCTCCACTACAGATTTATACACTCTCGAAGTCACTCTGTCTCGTTCCATTCTCTCTACATGTCCAAACCACCTCAACAACCCCTCCTCAGCTCTCTGGACAATCGTTTTGGTAATCCCGCACCTCCTCCTAATTTCCAAACTCCGAATTCTCTGCATTATATTCACACCACACATTGACCTCAGACATGACATCTCCACTGCCTCCAGCCTTCTCCTCGTTGCAACATTCATCACCCATGCTTCACACCCATATAAGAGCGTTGGTATAACTATACTCTCATACATTCCCTCTTTACTTCCATGGACAAGGTTCTTTGTCTCCACAGACTCGAAGTGCTCCACTCACCCTTTTCCCCTCATCAATTCTATGATTCACCTCATCCTTCATAGACCCATCCGCCGACATGTCCACTCCCAAATATCTGAATACATTCACCTCCTCCATACTCTCTCCCTCCAATCTGATATCCAATCTTTCGTCACCTATTCTTTTTGTTATCCTCATCACCTTACTCTTTCCTATATTCACTTTCAATTTTCTTCTTTTACACACCCTACCAAATTCATCCACCAACCTCTGCAGCTTCTCTTCAGAATCTCCCAAAAGCACAGTGTCATCAGCAAAAAGCAACTGTGACAACTCCCACTTTGTATTTGCTTCTTTATCTTTTAGCCCAACACCTCTTGCCAAGACCCTCGCATTCACTTCTCTTACAACCCCATCTATAAATATATTGAACAACCACGGTGACATCACACATCCTTGTCTAAGGCCCACTTTTACTGGAAATAGTCCCTTCCCTCCTACACACTCTAACCTGAGCCTCACTATCCTCATAAAAACTCTTCACTGCTTTCAGTAACCTTCCTCCTATTCCATACACCTGCAACATCTGCCACATTGCCCCCTATCTACCCTATCATACGCCTTTTCCAAATCCATAAATGCCACAAAAACATCTTACCCTTATCAAATACTGTTCACCTATATGTTTCACTGTAATATATATATATATATATATATATATATATATATATATATATATATATATATATATATATATATATATATATATATATATATATATATATGTCGTGCGATCGATTAGGTAAAACTTGCGATTTTGGCTTAAATAGCAACGCTCTTCTTGCCGAATACGGCAAGCCAAAATTATGTATGCAATAATTTGCCAAAGTCATTTGAACCTAACGAAAAAAATATATTGTATTGTGTTTGTTTCTAATTAAATTATTGTAAACTTATCTAAAATATATTTAAATGGATTAGGCTAAATTAAATTGCGCTTGTTATAATAAGGTTAGGTAAGTTTTCTAAGGTTCTTTTAATACAAATTTATTGTTTTTTTTCATTAACATAAATGAAAAAAGTATATCTTTAAACGTATTAGAGAAGCAAATTTTTAATTGACGTCTCGGGTGTTTCTTCATCCATCATCAGACTAAAATGCATTAAAATAACGTAAGGCACAGTTGTAAAACATTTAAAATTCTGCCGACAGTATGAAGTTAGTAACCCAACTGAGATAATATTATCTATATGATTTACGACAGACTTAAAATGTGTTTGTTTGAAACTAACATATTTTATGGAAGATCATGCTAGAAATTTCAGAGGTAACATGAATAATTTAGGTAGAAAAACTCAGCCGGAAATGCTATACAAGTAGTACAATAACGCAACAATATATGTTAAATTTTAATTAGAACTTAAATGTGAAATAAATAACAAATCACTGATAATTTGCTCTCTCTGGATATGACGTGGTTTGACTTCAACTGACAAGCTGTGGTTTGTGCTCTATTAGCATGTTGTGCCTTGTGCATTTTTGGGATTCTATGATGTGGGCTCCTTTTTTTTGGCTGTCTCGCAGCATCTTTCATTCCCTTGCTGTGTCTCGCAGCATCTTTCATTCCCTTGCTGTGTCTCGCAGCATCTTTCATTCCCTTGCTGTGTCTCGCAGCATCTTTCATTCCCTTGCTGTGTCTCGCAGCACTTCATTCCCTTGCTGTGTCTCGCAGCATCTTTCATTCCCTTGCTGTGTCTCGCAGCATCTTTCATTCCCTTGCTGTGTCTCGCAGCATCTTTCATTCCCTTGCTGTGTCTCGCAGCATCTTTCATTCCCTTGCTGTGTCTCGCAGCAACTTTCATTCCCTTGCTGTGTCTCGCAGCATCTTTCATTCCCTTGCTGTGTCTCGCAGCATCTTTCATTCCCTTGCTGTGTCTCGCAGCATCTTTCATTCCCTTGCTGTGTCTGCAGCATCTTTCATTCCTTGCTGTGTCTCCAGCAACTTTCATTCCCTTGCTGTGTCTCGCAGCATCTTTCATTCCCTTGCTGTGTCTCGCAGCATCTTTCATTCCCTTGCTGTGTCTCGCAGCATCTTTCATTCCCTTGCTGTGTCTCGCGGCTGTCTATTAAAGTTAAAGGTTCACAGAGGTTCGTAATACCTCTTACTAAATCGTGTTAAAACTATCAAGAAATTCATTACAGACATTCAGAAATCACAGCTGGTATGTAAACATGGCTCTGTGTGTGTGTGTGTGTGTTTGTGAGTGAATATGTGTATTTGAGAGTGTCTACCTTTCCATACCTCCACCAACTACCCCTTTCCCCCATCCACTGCACATAACCTCATCACCTACACCCCACCACCTGATCGGCCTAGAAGCGGCTGTCGTATAGTTTGGTAATACTAAGACAAATTATTAAAGGTTGATGTGAAATCTTCACCTCATTCTCTCCCGCACACTCCACGACTGCATTAATGGTATAAATTATTATTATTATAATTATTATTATTATTGTTATTATTATTTTTTTTTCAACAAGTCGGCCGTCTCCCACCGAGGCAGGGTGACCCAAAAAGAAAGAAAATCCCCAAAAAGAAAATACTTTCATCATCATTCAACACTTTCACCTCACTCATACATAATCAATATTATTATTATTATTATTATTATTATTATTATTATTATTATTATTATTATTATTATTATTATTATTATTATTATATTAGTTGTTAATTTGTTGTTATAACAACATTTCATTCAGAGAAGAGTGAAACTTTTCCCCAATACCTGACATTAAAACGCTCTGTGCTACAGTATTGTTTGCCAATACGTGGAATAAACTGAAAAATCTATTAGTTGTGTTTAGAGTCACTAGCAATGTATATGTTGAGGCTGTATTAGTTAAGCTGTCATATACAGAAAACTTCACTCTCATATCTATTACCATTTTGTCGTGAATAAATATTTATCTTGGGATTTTGTATACATCCTTAATTATTCACACTTTATTATACAAATTATTGCAACCAGCAATGGGGATATTAGCATGAGGGACGTTCAGAATCCCTTTGATGCAATATAGTGGAGATCTGTTACATAGATAAATAGTGGAGGTGTGATACATAAACCGGTACTGGGAGCGCTACAGAGGAGACTCAGCGTCGCTAGGAGTGGTTACACGTCAATATCTAACTGTAATTACAACACCTGAATCACACACACTCTCATGAGGAAGAGGGTTAGGTTAGGTAAGGTTCGTCAGGAAACAGGATGATGACCCGCCGCTGGAGCTTTTGGTCATCTGACCGAGGCCTTCCGCTGGCTTACCGGTCCACCCCTCTAAAAATTATGGTCAGTTATAACCATTTCTTATTTTACTGAGGAAGAGTTCTGAGGAAAACCTCGTCCTATTTCAAGATTCTTTCTTAAATAAAATTTGTTGCATCTCTTACCAGATGATATAGCTTTATGAACCTTGCTCAGACGATGTGAAAATAAATTATCATGAAGAAAATCAGATATCATGAATATTTAGAGAGGAAAGAGAAACTTCGATGACCTCAGATATCTTCACGTCTTCTTTAAGACTTAGATCAAACTTTCAAGGAGGAGGAAGAGCAACATTGAGGTAATGACGTGCCGCTGACAGAAGCGAAGAAAAGACATTTTGCAGGACTAGTTTCTAGTAAGACAATGCTTCGATCTGTTAAGATCTATATCAAGTCAATATTTAATATAGATCTTAATAGATCGAAAAGTTGTCCAATATAAGCTCGTTCTTCACCACTGCCTGTTCGTTAAAGTACATGAGAAAGGGGAAGGCGCTTAGCAGAAGACTTTGCAGAGAACAGAGATAGCAAAATCGAGGAGATACACAGGAGGGGAGGAGAATCAAGGAACGCCCATCACACCACAGTGCATTCAGATCCCCTCCACTAAGAAACGGAGAGTGTGTGAATGGACGGCACAGGGAACAAGACGATATATAGAATTAGAAAGACAAGAGAAATTCACAGGGACATCGCGAAACGCTCCCTCGGTAAGAGAACGAAAAGGAAGCGAAATGATTTGAACGAGGGAGTAGTGGACGTATTTAGCTTCAACTATTTAAAAGAAAATATTCCGGAGTTCAAGTGGAAAAGAGTCTGAAGCGGCTGTTGGGGAGGAGTTTGAGAGGCTGAACCAGAAGCCGAGGCTGAACCACCACAACATCCAAGACTAAGCCTCCTTCGACAAGTGCCTTTGACAATCGGTATAACACACACACACACACACACACACACACACACATACACACACACATTATCCCCTTACCCACCATAATTCTAGCTACTCATGAATCATAAATTAGACACATATGCAACACTTGGGTATCTTTATTGAGGAAACGTTTCGCCACACAGTGGCTTCATCAGTCCAATACAAAGTAGAAAGGTGTAAGGAGAGGAGGAGTTTGAGGTAATCAGTCCCTCGGCCTGGAGTCGATGTGTTCAGTCCATCAATCTTGTAGAAAGTACAGCACATGTCCGTAGAGGTGGCTTATAAACTGTAGTCATGTGAGGTGAAGCAGGAGGAGGCGGGGTCATAGTGGTACCATCCACTAGTCGAAGTAGGTCTTCGTCCAAAGGTTGGACAAGTGTTGAAGAATTCGTTTGTATCAAGATCCCAAGATGTTGCTGTGTCAGACAGGATGTAGATGAATGGTTCAACACTTGTCCAACCTTTGAACGAAGACCTACTTCGACTAGTGGATGGTACCACTATGACCCCACCTCCTGCTGCTTCACCTCACCTGACTACAGTATATAAGCCACCTCTACGGACATGTGCTGTACTTTCTACAAGATTGATGGACTGAACACATCGACTCCAGGCCGAGGGACTGTACCTCAAACTCCTCTCTCCTTACACCTTTCTACTTTGTATTGACTGATGAAGCCACTGTGTGGCGAAACGTTTCATCAATAAAGATACCCAAGTGTTGCATATGTGTCTAATTTATAACTTGTCGGTTCTCTGAACTATTCATCTATACTGAAATCACCCCCCTCCCCCCAGTGTAAACAACAACTCTTGCTAACAAAAAGTAAACACCCTACAAACAGAATACCAAGAAACACTGACAAACCCTGGTAATCAGAGACCAGTCAAGCATCAGTTCTAATTATAATGAGACAGCGGGAGCAATCTGAAAGGAGCCAGCGGGGAGCCAGACGTCTGAACGTGGCCAGATAACTCTCCTGTGGTGCCCAACATGTTCACATCCTAACGATTACCTTTAACTTAGTTAAGTTAGTTTAAGTCAGATTATGTTATTAAACTAGGTTAAGTTAAAACTAGGTTAGGTTAGCTTAGGATTCGTTAGGTTAAGTTTTCTTAGATTAAGTTAGTGCGTAAATAAGATATGATGCGGATTATGGCATCTAATTGTGAAGACGTTTCCTAAACAAGGAGGGCGAAACGTTCTCACAGACTCCGCTGCCCGCAGGTGCCTTATTTACAAACTCTCGTTCTACACAACTACTGTTTTCTCACTATGTTAAGCAACCTTGCTTAACCTAACCTAACCTATTAAAACGTTCATTTAACCCCAAATAATTATAAAAACAAATAACCAAAACATAGCAGAAAGAAGCCTAGGACGACGTATCGGTCCGACGTCGACCACCGATACGTTACTTTAACGTTAGTGTGACTATCAGCGGTACAAATCGGACCGAAACGTCGTTATACGTTTCTCTCTCCTATGTGTGGGTTATTTGTGTATTATTCCAGTCGGGGGATTGTGTCTTTCTATGCTTTAAGTAATTATATAAATGGACTCGATACACCTGGCACCGCCGTGGCTACGTCAAACAAGGAAGGGTTGAAATCTGAAAAGTTTCTTTCATGGAGTGAAGACTGGCTGTCTTTCCAGACAGGGTGGGTTGTGGCACGGAGGGTGGGTTGTGGCACGGAGGGTGGGTTGTGGCACGGAGGGTGGGTTGTGGGACGGAGGGTAGGTTGTGGCACGGAGGGTGGGTTGTGGCACGGAGGGTGGGTTGTGGCACGGAGGGTGGGTTGTGACACTGAGGGTGAGTTGTGACACGGAAGATAGTTTGTGACACTGAGGGTGGGTTGTGACACTGAGGGTGGGTTGTGACACGGAGTTTGTGTTGTGACACTGCATGTGGGAACAAGAGAGTTAACTAGGTTCGATCCAAGTAACAGGAGCAAAGTATCTCCAATCTCTTGGATGAAAAGCTATTCAGCAGATTGAACTTACTCTCCCCCCCTTATCGCCAATTATCTCCCTTGAATATAATTACAGCGCTAGTTTAATCCCTTGGATCAAGAGCCATTCAATATATGAATTTACAGCGCTGATCCAGTGTCTTGGATCAAAAGCCCTTCAGCAGCTGAAGTTGATCACAGCGCTGAATGCGTCTGAAGTTAAAATAAACAAAGCTGGCTGCAGTATATTTTTAATTAAGGATACGGTCGATGTTCATGGTGGTGGTGTTGGTGGTGTTGGTGGTGTTGGTGGTGGTGGTGGTGTTGGTGGTGGTGGTGGTGGAGTTGGTGTGGTAACCGTGGTGAGTAGTGTAGTGGCTATCTGGTGGTCGACGGGGGTGTAGTGGTGCGTTGGTCGTAGTCTTAGTGTTGGGATGACCACTGCATTGTGATGGTCGTAGTCGTGGTGGTGGGATGGTCGTAGTCGTGGTGGTGGGATGGTCGTAGTTGAGGTGGCGGGATGGTCATGAAGTCCTCACTTGATAAAGTTAAGAAATTAGAGAAATTAGAGGTATGCAACGAGACTAGTTCCAGAGCTGAGACAAGAGACGCTGTAGACGACTAAGCCAATGGAGACATGATAACTTTCAATATTCACAGAGTATTTGGTAGGGTGGGCAAGGACAGACTTTTTTTTACAGAGGCGGGAAACGGGTACACAAGGGCACATTTGGAAGTTAAAAACAAAAAAGAAGCACAAGTTAGCCAGGACTCAGTTCTACAGCCGCAGTGTTATCAGGGAGCTGAATGACCCGGAGGAAAAAAAATAGTGGAGAAAGGCTCCATATATTGTTGTAAGAATAGGTAAGACATGACCCACGAAGCAAAAGGAGTAAATCTGACAAACAACAAGTTAAGGGGTAGGGCCAGGAGCTGAGACTTAACGCCTGTAACCACAAATTAGTACAAATAGCTGAATAGGCACTCATAAACCCTCTCCTACACTCACAAAGACACAGACAGACAGACAAACGCACACACACACACATACACACACAAAGGGATGTTAGGAAGTATTTTTTTCAGCCATAGAGTAGTCAGGAAGTGGAATAGTTTAGTAAGTGATGTAGGGGAGGCAGGAACCATACATAGCTTTAAGACAAGGTATGATAAAGCTCATGGAGCAGGGAGAGAAGGGACCCAGTAGCAATCAGTGAAAAGGCGGGGCCAGGAGCTGAGTCTCGACCCATGCAAGCACAATTAGGTGAGTACAATCATGGGTGGAGTTAACACGGAGGCCGGCTATTCGCCCAACACAGTGTTCACACACACACACTAACCAAAAAAGGTAGTACAATGCTAGGTGGTAACTAACTAACACACACCTAACCTAAGAACAGCATTCTGACATCTTAATAATGAATCGTTCTGGACCTTGTACACTGTGTACATTAGGCCCATATTGGAGTATGCAGCACCAGTTTGGAACCCACACCTAGCCAAGCACGTAAGGAAACTAGAGAAAGTGCAAAGATTTGCAACAAGATTAGTTCCGGAGCTAAGGGGTATGTCCTACAAGGAGAGGTTAAGGGAAATCGACCTGATAACACTGGAGGACGGGAGAGATAGAGATGATATGATAATGACATATAATATAAAATACTGAGAGGAATCGACAAGGTGGACAGAGACAGGATGTTCCAGAGATGGGACACAACAACAAGAGGTCACAGTTGAAAGTTGAAGACTCAGATGAATCACAGGGATGTTAGGAAGTATTTCTTCGGTCACAGAGTTGTCAGGAAGTGGAATAGTCTGGGAAGTGATGTAGCGAAGGGAGGATCCACACATAGCTTTAAGATGAGGTATGATAAACCTCATGAAGCAGGAAGAGTGACCTAGTAGCAACCAGTGAAGAGGCGGGGCCAGGAGCTGTGAATCGACCACTGTAACCACAACTAGGTGAGTACACATCATTTGAAAATTTCTTATAAATACCAAAAACCTGCCACATTATCGAAAATTTTAAATTTCCATGAAATCAAAATATACACACACGATGGAAACTCTTGATATGTCATATTTTATAAACAATACGTTTACGCCTCAGAGGGAAAAAAAAACTATTAAAGCGAATTTTTACTTCCGTATCAGCCCAAGTAAATTCAAACACAAATTCTAACCCAAACATCAGTAAAAAGAGAGAGGTAAAAAAATGCGTTTCAAAGGAAAAAAACAGTTCCGATGAAATTCTCATCGGGAAAAAATCGAAAAGAAATTGCTACTTCATATCACCAGCAGCATGATATCTGGGAAATTAATCGGGGGGAAAAAGAGAGGGAGAGAGAGAGAGAGAAGAGAGGGGGGGAGTGAAAGGTGTAGGAGTAGACATGCTGAAGGGAGAGAGAGACAGACAGACAGAGGTGTATATAGATGTACAGCTGATGTAGGTAACAGCTCTTAGTTTGTAAATAAAGTTAGAAACCTTAGTCTAACCTTGTAAAACCCAGTGTAAAATATATAAAGAGAAAGAGAGAGAGAGAGAGAGAGAGAGAGAGAGAGAGAGAGAGAGAGAGAGAGAGAGAGAGAGAGAGATAGATGTACATGGAGAGGCACAGACTATATCGACTCCCATTCAACAAAAGCATTTATTAATTTTGTTATTATTATTATTATTATTATTATTATTATTATTATTATTATTATTATTATTATTATATTTTTATACTACTAATACTACTACTTATAATAATAATAATAATAATATTAATAATAATAATAATAATAATAATAATAATAATAATATTATTATTATTATTATTATTAATAATAATAATAATAATAATAATAATTTATTATTATTAGTATTATTATTACATTAATGGATTAGTGCAGAAAAACGTAAGGCACATACCGCTCCTGAGGAAGTAGCAGAAAATCACGTACGATTCAACGATTGGGAAGTAAGATACATTTCCTTGGATCAAAAGCCCCTCACCGGCGTCAAGGGTAAAAAGTACAAAGTAAAAAAAAATTAAATAGCCATAACTCCCCCCCCCCTCAAAAAATAATTCGACACCTGGGGATTTGAAGAAATCTCGCTTTTCGCTCTATGAGGCTTGGTCAAGCTTTCTTTTGTATCCCTGGCTCTTCCCTCCACCATGCCTTGGAGCTGTCTCAAGACCGTATATTCCTTCCACAATACTGGGATACGTTGTCACATCACACCTCAAGCTACTTATGATTATTATTATTATTATTATTATTATTATTATTATTATTATTATTATTATTATTATTATTATTATTATTATTATTTTTAGAAGGGGTAGTAATAGTATTTTTATAATTTTGTTCATTATATTATTTTTAATATGTTTATTATTATTAATATTTTAATTATTATTATTATTATTATTATTATTATTATTATATTCACGTTGAAGAGCTAAACTGGAAGTCACGTAGCGCTTGGAAAATGGGTTGTGCTCAGGCTTAATGCAAGGAAGAGAAGGGTACCTTCCTTTTCTTGGATCAAAAGCTCTTCACCAGCATCAAGTCATCCCTACCCTCAACCGTGTAAGGAAAGGGTCATGACTGCGAGAAATTAGATTAGATTTTGCCACCGAAGTGTCTAGTTTATTGCCCACCCCATATCCATCCTGTGGAGAATAGCGCAAAAGGCCTATGAACTATACCCCAAAAGGGTTAACAGGAGTACAATTGGATTTATATCAACAGTTCACTTATCTGTTACAAGCAAATTTAGGAAATTTGTTTATTAATATCAGGTATCTTATTTTCATTAATAAGATATCTTGACATGACACATAGGTTATTATACTGTCTATCTCTATGCTCCTCAATACGTGAACAACTAAGCACATAGTGTTCAAGACAGTGACCATATGCCTGACCACATAATTTGCATTTGGTTTGATCATGTATGTGTCTGCCAAACTGCCAGAAGTACTTGCAACCAAGCCTAAGCCTGGCCACTACAACATCAGTCAGTCTGGTCACATGACTCACGAGAAAATAATTAAAACTGAAGAATTTCAGTGAGCGTAACAAAAGTAGTGAAATGCGACAGTGAAAGGTTTGTGGATATTGAACGAGAGCATAAAGACTTACTAAATGTTGTGTGAAGACTGGAATATGTGAGAGAGAGAATAAGAGGAATAATAAGATGAATAAAATAGAGAGAGAGGGAGGAAGAGATTGAGAAGAGGGGGAAGGACAAGCAGACTAACCAGAGAGTGTGGGAAAATGTTGAGAGTGGATCTGATAAAACAAAAAGCCGAGAGTGATAGTGAACAAGAAAGAGGAACACACCAGAGAGAGAGAGAGAGAGTGAGGACATGTAAATGGAACAAACAAGAAAGAATGAAATCAAAAGTGAAGACAAACAAGAGGGAGAGAGAACAGGAGAGAAGGCAAACAAGAGGGAGAGAGAGCAAGGGTGAAGACAAACAGGAGTACATGGGAAGGATAGATAGTAGAGGACTTGAAAGTCCACACCGAGACTATCTGCTGAAAAGAACTATCTGTTTTTATTTATATTAAGGACTACCATGTATTATATAAGTCTAAGAGTCAAAGATAGAAACGCAGAAGGCTCTCTCATCACCCTCCACTCCCTCCTGTATGAAAAGAGAAGGAAAAATAGCAAAGAATTTACAAGAGAAATTGAAATGGATGAAAGATGTGAACTACAACTACCTCTGCTAAGTAAATAATGGTTTTATCTTATACTTCTCAACGTTACACCACTGCCAGTCACAGAACTGTGTGTACCAGAGGTCCTGCTTCTGAACAACACCAGTTCTTCTATGTCTACCACACACCTCTATGTCTGCCACTGATCTCTATGTCTACCACACACCTCTATGTCTACCACAGACCTCTATGTCTACCACTGATCTCTATCTCCACCACTGATCTCTATGTCTACCACAGACATCTTTGTCTACCATAGACCTCTATGTCTACCACAGACCTCTATGTCTACCACAGATCTCTATGTCTACCACAGATTTCTATGTCTGCCACAGATCTCTATGTCTACCACAGACCTCTATGTCTACCACAGATCTCTATGTCTACCACATACCTCTATGTCTACCACAGACCTCTATGTCTACAACAGATCTCTATGTCTACCACAGACCTCTATGTCTACAACAGATCTCTATGTCTACCACAGATCTCTATGTCTACCACAGACCTCTATGTCTACCACAGACCTCTATGTCTACCACAGACCTCTATGTCTACCACAGACCTCTATGTCTACCACAGACCTCTATGTCTACCACAGACCTCTATGTCTACAACAGATCTCTATGTCTACCACAGACCTCTATGTCTACAACAGATCTCTATGTCTACCACAGATCTCTATGTCTACCACAGATCTCTATGTCTACCACAGACCTCTATGTCTACCACAGACCTCTATATCTACCACAGATCTCTATGTCTACCACAGACCTCTATGTCTACCACAGACCTCTATGTCTACCACAGACCTCTATGTCTACAACAGCTCTCTATGTCTACCACAGATCTCTATGTCTACAACAGACCTCTATGTCTACCACAGATCTCTATGTCTACCACAGACCTCTATGTATACCACAGATCTCTATGTCTACCACAGATCTCTATGTCTACTACAGACCTCTATGTCTACCACAGACCTCTATGTCTACCACAGACCTCTATGTCTACCACAGATCTTTATGTCTACCACAGACCTCTATGTCTACAACAGCTCTCTATGTCTACGACAGATCTCTATGTCTACCACAAACCTCTATGTCTACCACAGACCTCTATGTCTACAACAGCTCTCTATATCTACCACAGACCTCTATGTCTACCACAGACCTCTATGTCTACCACTCATACTATTATTGACTCGCTTGCCTCATTGTTAACTGATCGTTCTGATGAAGTCACTCAATAATCAGGAATAAGTTGACTTCAGAATGCTATTTCTGCTGAATGTATATGGGTTTAGTGTTGAATGAAGTAGCGAGTGTTCTTGGCAACATCTCTCTCCTGTCCTCTCACCCCTACCTTATACTTTACTGATCACTATAACTTATTACGGTTTTTGACAAAACAATTTATGACTAATTTATACTGAACAAATGCTCGTGATCGTTCAGGCAACACCTTCCTTTAAAGCATAATGTATCTAGTTGAATCCACTGCTTTCAAAGAGCTTGTCCACCTACATTGCCTTTGCGCTTATAGCATTAACGGGTAGTTTATTCTGTTCTGCTATAATTGTGTTTGCAAAAAAAAAAAATTGCTTTTTCTGACTCGTAGCTTCATTCCATTGATTATAGTTAAGCACTTCAAAGAGAGAGAGAGAGAGAGAGAGAGAGAGAGAGAGAGAGAGAGAGAGAGAGAGAGAGAGAGAGAGAGAGAGGAGTCCACACGCACAACCTGGCTATGGGAAAGAGGTAATTGGACAGTACATTGCTCTGAGCTCGCCACCTCCGATTGGAATGCTCTTCTCCAAGGGGATGTTGACAACCAAGTGAATGCCTTCACTGGACACATCCTTAATCTACAACAAGAACACATTCCTCACCGGCAGTATGTGACGAGGCCTACAGATCAGCCTTGGTTTGGTTTTCGTTGTAGAGAGGCTGCTACTGCTAAGTGCAAGGCATGGCGAAGGTATAAGACACATCCTACTACAAATAACAGGAACTTGCACAGGCAAGCCTGTAGGCATATGGGTGAAGTTCAGAAGTGGGCCATCTCTAAATGGGAGGTGGACACAAAAAGTAAGCTAGCATCAGGTAGAGTGAGCTCCAGAACCTGGTGGTCCCTGGTCAAGGACAGACAAGGTTATCTGCCTGATGAACTTATTCCACCTCTAAATCGACAGGATGGGACCACCTCTACTAGTAGTCAAGAGAAAGCTGACCTCTTTGCCGAACACCTTGCTACAAAAATGCAAGTTCCTGATCCAGCAAGGGACCCTCCTTGGCTAGCTGCAAGAACTGTGTCAAAACTGTCAGTGGTGACAATAAGGCAGGAGGAGGTGCATCTTCTTCTTAAATCGCTTGACCAAGAAAAGGCTGTGGGCCCAGACAAGTAGAGCCCAAGATTGCTGAGTAGATGTGCAGACCAGCTAGCAGCACCTCTAACTAGCATCTTTCAGCACTGCCTAGTACAGTGTAAATGGCATTCTCTGTGGAAAGAGGCAAATGTAGTCCCTGATCTCAAGAAGAAGAGCAGAGCATAAATCAACAACTATAGACCATTGTCACTCCTGTCAATTACTGGCAAGATCCTTGAGACAATAATCTCAAGACAAATGACAGAGTTTTTTGACTACCACTCACTACTTTCTGCCCGTCAATATGCTGCTCATCTGTTGTTAAACCTCTTCACTAAATGGCACCAGTCACTGGATGAATCCAAAGTCAGCTGTGTGGTAGCACTGGACATTGCTGGTCCTTTCGACCGTGTGTGTCACCAGGGCCTCTTGGCAAAACTGTAGGCACTGTGAATTGTAGGCTCTACACTAGGTCTCCTCAGTGATTACCTTCATGATAGATCTTTAAGGGTAGTTCTCAATGGAATAGAGTCAGCAAGACATCCTATTGGGGCAAGTGTTCCACAGGGAAGTGTGCTTGGCCCATTGTTATGGAATGTCTACTTCAATGACCCTCTTCATATCAACTAAGAATCCCATGCATATGCAGACGACTGTTCTCTGACATTTGTTTATCCAAGAGAAGAAATGTCAGCTGATCTAAGCTATATCAATCACAAGCTAAGAACTATATCAGCTTGGGGAAACCGATGGCAGATAACATTTGCACCTGAGAAAACACAAATGATGATGGTCTCTAGGCACCATGATGGTAATGCCGGAGCAGTAGTAAGTATGAATGGGAGAGTGTTGGTACCTTGGGAAGAAGTTGATATACTTGGGGTGAAATTTGACTCCAAACTGACCGTGAAGATCCACGTTGTAAATCTTGCAAACAAAGCAGACAGGAAGCTTACAGCACTTCGACGTATCTCACATTTGCCTGTCCCCCATCTCATCTGGGACTGCTTGACAGAGTAGAGAACAGAGCAAGATGCCATCTCTCGCCTGGACCCATCCTGGATAGATCTGTTATTTCAGTAGAGCCTTCTACACAAGAGGGATGTAGGCGACCTTACTGTTATGTACAAGGCCAACATTGTACAAGACGGGCAGAAAGCAACAGCTTCACTCTGGGTGTACCCTTCTCCAGAAGATCACTTCATCTGAGATCATTTATCCCCAGGATGACTCGAGTCTGGAACACATTCGAACACCATTATGATGTCAACAGATAAAGTCAGTTGATCAAATGAAATTGCTGGTCCACAGATGGCTCCAACTTTCATCCTGTTCCCTACTTGTATGTTTCATAGCAATAAATATGCTTTCAAATAAGCTGATGTAGGTAACAACTCTTAGCATGTCAATAAAGTTAGGAATCCTTAACTTGTCAATAGCTTGTCAATAAAGTTAGGAATCCTTAACTTGTCAATAGCTTGTCAATAAAGTTAAGGATCCTTATCCTAACCTTGTCAAACCCTGTGTAAACAAACAAAAAAATAGAGGAGTGAGAGCAAGAGTAAGAACGGGAGGGATAGGACAGAGGGAGAAGAGTCAATATGGCATCAAAGAGCCTTTGAAAATTATCAAATACCAAGATGTGAATGAACTCAGAATTGTATGATACAAGGTTCAGTGGCGTGTGTGTGTGTGTGTTGCTTTACTACTCTTTCTCCTCTTACTCCTACTTCTTATTCTTATTTCTTCATTTATCCATTTTATATTGCTATTAACTCTCTCTCTCTCTCTCTCTCTCTCTCTCTCTCTCTCTCTCTCTCTCTCTCTCTCTCTCTTTCTCTCCCTTTCGCTTATGAATTACGAACCAAATATAGAACAAAAATCCTTCAGCTTTCTCATACATCAGGTGCGGCACGTACCTTGAATCCTTCATCCTTCATACACTCCCACCCCAAACACACACTCTCCCCCTCCCACGAACACTCCATATACCCTCCCATCCCTATACACGCTCACCCTCATGCACAACCTCACTACCCACACATTCCCATCCCCCCCACACACACCACCAGACAATCTCACCCCACACTCCCACAATCACCCCCAAAGGCTCACCCTCAGCCTTACATACCCTCTCAACCCACACACCTCAGCTCTAACCCCCCTCACCCCACACCCCCTCAGCCCTACACACCCACTATGTCACCCCATCCTCATTCAACTCTGGCCTTTCTCGCTCACCCGACCCACTTTCACCAATTGCCCATTCTTGCCTTCCTCTCCTGGCTCCCACTCAACCCCTTCTTAACTCAATTTAACCCCCTCCCGCCCACTCTACTCCCTATCGGTCCACTTTACCCCCTTCCAGTTTACTTTACCCCCTTCCAGTTTACTTTACCCCCTTCCAGTTTACTTTACCCCCTTCCAGTTTACTTTACCCCCTTCCAGTTTACTTTACCCCCTTCCAGTTTACTTTACCCCCTTCCAGTTTACTTTACCCCCTTCCAGTTTACTTTACCCCCTTCCAGTTTACTTTACCCACTTCCAGTTTACTTTACCCCCTACCAACCCACATCCTCCAATAAGGTCTTCCAACCCCCATTCGCAACAAGCGCATTCGTATCACGTGATTTTTTTTAAAGGTACTCTCGATTTAAATTGCAATGAAGATAAAAGAAAATGCACAGCACGGGAACAGAAAGTGAGAGTTATCTCTCTGTCTGTCTGTCTGTCTGTTTGTCTCTGTCTCTCTGTTTCTCCTTCGTCTTCTTCTTCTACTTCGTCTTCTTCTTCTTCTTCTTCTTCTTCTTCTTCTTCTTCTTCTTCTTCTTCTTCTTCTTCTTCTTCTTCTTCTTCTTCTTCTTCTTCTTCTTCTTCTTCTTCTTCTCTCTTTCTGCTCATCTATTAGCATCAAGGAATCGTTGAATATTTTTTTTTTTGCCTTTCAGTAATGACTGACCCTAATCGTGACCTTGTGAGGAATACCTGACAGTGTATTCCTCATGTGAGGAATATCTCAGTGGACACATTATCTGTGTGGTATTCCTCACAATCATGACCGTTGCTTCAATCTCGTGTCCTTGACAGAGGTCTATATTATAAGATTTTCCTTGACCATTTGACCGTGTCCATGAACATGACCTTGACCTTGAACATGTCCATGAACTTGACCTTGACCTTGTCCATGTGCTTGACCTTAACACAGTCCTATTTCACGACTCGTGGTTCCTGCCAGCCCATTCATACAAACTTAGTCTTCCTGTCTTCCGTCCTCCCATCCCCATTAATTCCTCTATAAGCACCTCCTCTATGTATTCTAGATTCCCTCCTTCACTTGGCGCATCTCTCGTGCTTTCTAACTCCCTTTTTCTTTTGCCACCTCTTCCTTTCTATCTACCTCCCTTTCGTCTCAAGCGACCTATTTCAGGCTTTCATCCATATAGCAAACGACGCATTTCTTTTTTTAATTTAAATGTTTTTTTTCTCTCTCTGAAAAAAAGGAAACCTAACAATAGCTTGCACCGTGTTCTGACGATCACTATATGCCCTCACTGATGCCCTCACTGATGCCCTCACTGATGCCCTCACTGATGCCCTCACTATATGCCCTCACTGACGAATCCATACGCCTACTCTGACACTCCCCATAGTCTTACTCTGACGATCCCTTAAGGCCTACTCTTCGATCCCGTATGTACACTTCCACTATCCCCAAATGTTCAATTCCACGATCCCCATATGTCTACTCTGTCGATTGTCGTATGCCCATATATATATATATATATATATATATATATATATATATATATATATATATATATATATATATATATATATATATATATATATATATATATATATATATATATATATATTATATATATATATATATATATAAGATGGGTCCACCTCTGGTGCAAAATGTGCCGAATAGGTAAAACTGGTCAATTAGCAAGAAGTCATTTAAAATTAAGTCCTTTCTAAAAATTTATCTTATACGTTTAAAGATATTTTTTTTCGTTTATGTTAAGGCAAAAATTAATAATTTTGTACCAAAAGAACCTTAGAAAACTTCCCTAATCTTATTATCACAAGCGCAATTTAATTTATCCTAATCCAACTAAATAAATTTTGAATAAGCTCACAAAATTTAATAATAATCAAACACAATGAAATATATTTTTTTCGTTAGGTTCACAATGATTTTTGTGAAATTATTGCATACACAAATTTTTGCTTGCCTTATTCGGCAAGAAGAGCGTTGCTATTGAGGCCACACTCGCAAGTTTTACCTATTCGGCACGACATATATACTGTGTTATTCTGTTCAGTAAGGGTCGTTCAGGATACAAATATATTACTTGTGAAGTGACTTAATAATGGTTCAGATAGAATCGAAACGTCGCCTAAAACTAAGGTTTTGTCTCTGAAATGTGAGTTAATTGTGAATTATTCCAGCCAAGGTATTTGTTGGTACGTTAATTAGGTTTAGAGGCAATCAGTTAAACAGAAGTGACTAAAGCTGCACCAGCAGTCATAAAGGACACCTAAATCCCTAGCACTTTACCGTGTGTATGTCACTAAGTCACTAAAAGTCACTTTACCGTGTGTATGTCACTAAGACATACACACGGTAAAGTGACTTTTATTATTTATTTTGTATGAGACTCAGTGCCCAAATTTTTTTTTTTTTTCTGAGTCGTAATTTACCGCTGAGACATTCCGATCAATAGCTAAATTCTGCCTCATTAAACACATTCATTCTTCCTCAGTTTGCCTCACTGAAAAAAGTAGTCTGTGTTATCTCTCCTTTATGGAAAAAAAATGCTGTAGTCTCAATGTAATTTACAAAATTCTTTACTCAGTAGTCTCAGTCAAAACAAGTCGATTCTGTCAGTGCCTTTCGAGGTGTTTCACTCCCACCTCTCCTTTATCCTTAATTAAAATATATTAAAATATTTTCTTCCAATACTAAAAAAAAGAAAATTCGATGATGTTTGGAGCTGGGATGGGAAGAGAAGAAGCCGATAACACTGGTTTGTCAGGACGGTGAATAGTTATTGATGTTTGTGACGCCTTTGGTTCGAATCCCCGTCGCCTGAGACTCTTCATTGAAGAGAGACTCCCTTTGAGTATTTCTCTCTCTCTCCTTTTCTTCTCTCTTCTCTCCCCTCTCTCTCTCTCTCTCTCTCTCTCTCTCTCTCTCTCTCTCTCTCTCTCTCTCTCTCTCTCTCTCTCTCTCTCT
>WNWK01004977.1:62500-129185 GCA_009830355.1 Cherax destructor
GAAAGTATAAGTGTATGTTTGTGCACTCGTGTGTGTATGTATGCATGTATATGTGTGCCAGGGTGCCTGGCTGGGATTGCAGTGCACTCGGCACGGTCTCAGGTATATATCACAGATATGATTATACCTGCGCCCGAAGGTTTCAGCAATATTTACTCAAAATAGAAAATATTCATAGATAGACAATGAACTAGATTTCATAAATGAATAAAAAATAAAGGCACTGTAAAATGCTTTTGTTGGAGGACCATAAACAAAAGACGAAAGAAAAAAGGCAAAAAATTTTTTTTTAGTAGAGAGTTGGAAGCATCCTTGACCACAAGTAACATGGAACCTCAATGACTATTTAGTAGACAGATTTGAAACTTAACACACCAGACGTCATAACCTTAACATAGGCAACAACTTAGAAGATATGGTGGAAAACATTTCATTACGTGAACCAAAAAAGTAAAGATGGGGAAGCAGAAGCAGACACGGCGAGGCTGAGCTCTGAGCCGATAAGCACAAATTTGGTAATTGCCAATAAGTAATTGCAGGTAAGTAATTAAGCGGACAAACACACCTGAGAGACACCGCTTAATTAGCAAAACAAACAACTCAACTCACTCGCCGTTGATTAGGTGCTTGCACTAAGCAACACCAACGAGATTTAATGTACACACTGACAAGACCTTCATGTAAACGGACACACACACACACACACACAGTGAAGAGGCGGGGCCAGGAGCTAAGTATCGACCCCTGCAACCACAATTAGGTGCGTACATACACACACACATACTTTGACTTACACGCCAGAGAGCTCTTTAGGGTCAATTCAAATTATTAGTATATTTAAGCTCGTGAGAGGTGATACAATACCTGGAGAAATGGGAAGTAATCAGGATTGAAACGAGGAAATAGAGGTAGTTCCAGTTCCTAGAATTAAGAGCACTTCGACAGCATCAAGGTAACCTCCCTTGAAGGGTCAACTTGCAAACAGCAAGTGGGGTTAAGATGGAGTAATGGGGGTAGAAGTGAGGGTAGGGTGGGATTATGGGGCGGGAGAAGGATTAGGTGAAGTTATTAGAGTAAATAACAAAAAAGGCACAATACCGTGACTGGAACAATACACACACAACCTGCACATATAAAAAAGAGAGGAGCTTACGACGACGTTTCGGTCCGACTTGGACTTTGTGACTTTGTAAATGGTCCAAGTCGGACCGAAACGTCGTCGTAAGCTCCTCTCTCTTTTTATATGTGCGGGTTGTGTGTGTATTGTTAGAGTAAGAATTATGCTCAGGTGGGATAAAAAGAGCTGGAGAAGGGTGGGGTGGAAGTGAGGTTAAGGGGAGGTTATGGGGTGGGAGTGGGGTGTAAGATTAAGAGGGTGGTGATTTGGGTTAGGATAGGTAGGGATGAAAGGATAAGAGGATGTTAAGGTGAAATTAAGGGGGCGGGAGGGGGACATGTGATGGTTGGGCAGACACTCAAAATTTTGTTCCCTGCAGTTCGGTGGTAAATCGTCGCACAATCGAAAAAACGGGTTCGATTCCCGGACTGGAGATGTATGGGCAAGTCTCCTAACACTTGCTTTCCCAGTAAGTAGATACCTGGGTGTCAGCTGTCCTGGGGAGAGGCAAGTATGTTGCAAATGGTATAAAATACTGACAAGTTGATGTTTAAGACACATGTGCAACACTTGATGATTAAGACACATGTGCAATACTTGATGATTAAAACACATGTGCAACACTTGATGATTAAGACACATGTGCAACACTTGATGATTAAAACACATGTGCAACACTTGATGATTAAAACACATGTCCAACACTTGATGATTAAAACACATGTGCAACACTTGATGATTAAGACACATGTCCAACACTTGATGATTAAAACACATGTGCAACACTTAATGATTAAGACACATGTCCAACAGTTGAGTATCTTTATTGATGAACGTTTCGCCTACACAGTAGACATCTTCAGTCAAATACAGAGACAACAGATGTAGTAGTGAAATGAAGATGAAATTATCATCTTCATTTCATTAGTACACCTGCTGCCTCTGTACTTGACTGAAGATGTCTACTATATAGGCGAAACGTTTTAACAATAAAAATACCCAACTGTTGCACATGTGTCTTAATCATCAAGCGTTGCACATGTGACTTAATCATCAAGCGTTGCACATGTGTCTTAATCATCAAGTGTTGTACATGTGTCTTAATCATCAAGTGTTGCACATGTGTCTTAATCATCAAGTGTTGCACATGTGTCTTAATCATCAAGTGTTGTACATGTGTCTTAATCATCAAGTGTTGCACATTTGCCTTAATCATCAAGTGTTGTACATGTGTCTTAATCATCAAGTGTTGCACATGTGTATTAATCATCAAGTGTTGCACATGTGTCTTAATCATCAAGTGCTGTACATGTGTCTTAATCATCAAGTGTTACACATGTGTCTAAATCATCAAGTGTTGCACATGTGTCTAAATCATCAAGTGTTACACATGTGTCTAAATCATCAAGTGTTGCACATGTGTCTTAATCATCAAGTGTTACACATGTGTCTAAATCATCAAGTGTTGCACATGTGTCTAAATAATCAAGTGTTGCACATGTGTCTTAATCATCACGTGTTGCACATGTGTCTTAATCATCAAGTGTTGCACATGTGTCTAAATCATCAAATGTTGAACAAGTGTCTAAATCATCAAGTGTTGCACATGTGTCTTAATCACCAAGTGTTGCACATGTGTCTTAATCATCAAGTGTTGCACATGTGTCTTAATCATCAAGTGTTGCACATGTGTCTAAATCATCAAGTGTTGAACATGTGTCTAAATCATCAAGTGTTGCACATGTGTCTTAATCATCAAGTGTTGCACATGTGTCTTAATCATCAAGTGTTGCACATGTGTCTAAATCATCAAGTGTTGAACATGTGTCTAAATCATCAAGTGTTGCACATGTGTCTTAATCATCAAGTGTTGCACATGTGTCTTAATCATCAAGTGTTGCACATGTGTCTTAATCATCAAGTGTTGCACATGTGTCTAAATCATCAAGTGTTGAACATGTGTCTAAATCATCAAGTGTTGCACATGTGTCTTAATCATCAAGTGTTGCACATGTGTCTTAATCATCAAGTGTTGCACATGTGTCTAAATCATCAAGTGTTGAACATGTGTCTAAATCATCAAGTGTTGCACATGTGTCTTAATCATCAAGTGTTGCACATGTGTCTTAATCATCAAGTGTTGCACATGTGTCTTAATCATCAAGTGTTGCACATGTGTCTAAATCATCAAGTGTTGAACATGTGTCTAAATCATCAAGTGTTGAACATGTGTCTAAATCATCAAGTGTTGCACATGTGTCTTAATCATCAAGTGTTGCACATGTGTCTTAATCATCAAGTGTTGCACATGTGTCTTAATCATCAAGTGTTGCACATGTGTCTTAATCATCAAGTGTTGCACATTTGTCTTAATCATCAAGTGTTGCACATGTGTCTTAATCATCAAGTGTTGCACATTTGTCTTAATCATCAAGTGTTGCACATGTGTCTTAATCGTCAAGTGTTGCACATGTGTCTTAATCATCAAGTGTTGCACATGTGTCTTAATCATCAAGTGTTGCACATGTGTCTTAATCATCAAGTGTTGCACATGTGTCTTAATCATCAAGTGTTGCACATGTGTCTTAATCATCAAGTGTTGCACATGTGTCTTAATCATCAAGTGTTGCACATGTGTCTTAATCATCAAGTGTTGCACATGTGTCTTAATCATCAAGAGTTGCACATGTGTCTTAATCATCAAGTGTTGCACATGTGTCTTAATCATCAAGTGTTGCACATGGAAGTATACCTGACAGAGGCTGGGTTTTAACATGAGCTGAAATAAAACAAAAGCGCTTTGGTCTGAAAACTGAACTGTACCAGATGAGATACATGTTCTGTGCAATGTTAGTATTATGTTTGCATGCTTGTAGACAAGAGAAGGGGTAAAGAAGAGGGGGAAGAGAGGGAAAGGCTGGAGTAAAGGAAGGAGGAAATGGGGAGAAGATATGCGTGACTAGGAGAGAAAGAGAATGGGGGAGGGCGGAAAAGAGATTAAACGGGAAAGTAGGAGGTAGAATGAAAGGTAAAAGAAAAGCTCAGTGGTCATAATGATGATGAATTGAAGGGAAAGAGAGAGAAATGAACAGAAGAGTATAATAGGAAAAGGGCAGAAGGAGGGTGAAGAACTAATCGAACTGAAGAAAGTGGAGATTTAAAATGGGAGGGAAAAAAGAGTTAAGTGAAAGGGAATCTTGTTAAATATATATATATATATATATATATATATATATATATATATATATATATATATATATATATAAGAACATAAGAACATAAGAAAGGAGGAACACTGCAGCAGGCCTGTTGGCCCATACTAGGCAGGTCCTTCACAATCCATCCCACTAACAGAATAATTGCCCAACCCAATTTTCAATTCTATCCAAGAAATATGCTTTAATGATTCTATTAACTCAAGTGCGAGTCCCACTCAAATCCAACACCTCTCACTCATGTATTTATCCAACCTAAATTTGAAACTGCCCAAGGTCCTAGCTCCAATAACCCTACTAGGCAGACTGTTCCACTCATCAACTACCCTATTTCCAAACCAATATTTTCCTATATCCTTTCTAAATCTAAACTTATCCAATTTGAATAAATTATTGCGGGTTCTCTCTTGGAGAGATATTGACCCTCATTATTCACCATTCCTAAACCCATACCTCTACCTAATCCTAGTTTAAAGCCCTAACAACATCCTCAACTGAGCTAGAGAGAAATTCTACACCTGCCCTGGATAAGTGAACCCCATCCCTGGCATACATGTCATTTCGGCCATAGAAGTGGTCCCAGTTGTCAATGAATGGGACTGCATTATCCTTACAGTGTTTGTCTAGCCAGCAATTTATACCAATCGCTCTGGACAGCCATTCATTTAACACTCCCTGGCAAAATGACAGAAATATAATGAGGGCGCCTTGTTCAAACTATGTCTGTAAGAAGTCCTGTATTCTAACAAATCCGCAGCACAAGAACAAAGAACATAAGAAAGAGAACACTGCAGACCTGTTGGCATTAAGGTCCTTCACATTCATCACTAACAGAATATTTGTTCAACTAATTTTCAGTAAGTTTGATATTTTATTTATCATTCAACTCCAATCAAATCAACCCTTCACTATGAATTATCAACTCAAATTTAATATATATATATATATATATATGCAAAAAGATCACAGTAAACAGGTGATATCAAAATATGCAAGAAAACCACTATGAAAAAATAGAAGAATTCCAAGCGCTTTCGTGACTACTCACATTATCAAGGAACTATAACAGGATGTTACCTCCTTGTTTACAAAAGTTCCAGTTGATGATTTACTAAGGTTCTTATCTGAAGAACTGGTTAATTATGATTTACCATTGCCAGTTCCTACTATCATTAAACTTATTAAACTTTGTATTGTTGATGCAAAATTTGTATTTAATGATGAGTTTTACACTCAGAAGTTTGGTATGGCAATGGGAAATCCTCTTTCACCTGTTCTTAGTAACTTATATATGGAATTTTTCGAAACAAGATTGCTTAACACTATCCTTCCCAATAGAGCTAAGTGGTATAGATATTTTGATGATATTTTGTGCCTTATGCCTAAGGAAGTAGATATAAACCATTTCCTTGTTAAATTAAATAGCTTAGCTCATTCTATAAATTTTACTGTTGAATTCGAAGTAAATAACTCATTGCCCTTCCTAGATGTTTTTATTATTAAGGGTAACATTGATTTTAAATTTAAAATTTACAGAAAACCTACAAATAATTGTTCCTATGTACACTATTACTCTTCACATCAAGATAGAGTTAAAGTGTCGGTTTTTCTTCAATGTTTTTGAGAGCTTTACGTATTTGTAGTCCAGAGTTCATAGATGAAGAAATCTCTAAAATTTATGAAATAGCTAATGATTTAAAATACCCAAGAAACATAATTGATAAATCTTTTAAAATAGCTAGGAATACTTTTTACAATCCAAAAGGGACAACCAACCTTATTCAACCAAAAATATGTTGGTTCTCCCTTACCATGAAAACTTGGTTGATATGCCTTCCTTTCTTAAGAATTTTAATATCAAAGTTGTATTTAAAAATCTTGATACAGTAAAAAGACTTTTGATAAAAATTCCCCCAAAATGCTGACGGATGTGTCTATAAGATTCCCTGTAAAATATGCGATAAAGTTTATTATGGTCAAACTGGTAAAAGTCTTGAACTAAGATTAAAACAACATAAATATAGCATTAGAACTGGACAAGATTCTAATGCTCTATTTATTCATGTGAGAGATTTTAACCATCCAATTGATTTTCAAAATGCTGAGAAGGTTGTATCAAGCAAGTCCATGGTTGAGAGAAATATAATAGAATCATGTTTCATTAAAAGCAGTTTTGAAAATAATATGAATATTTCTTTTGGTTTATATAAATTGGATTCATTTATAATTAATAAAATTTGGGAAGAATTTAATAATAAATTGGACTAATCTTAATTCTTGGGAAGAGTTTCAGGTCCTTTCTTATTTTCCTCTTCACAGAGTCGTGCGATGTTACGCTACTGTGAGGTGTAGTCTTTGTTAGTGTGATGTGACTGTGAGGTGTAGTCTCGCCCCTTATATAAGCCCTTTTTGTATGTTTCCTGTTATAGTTCCTTGATAATGTGAGTAGTCACGAAAGCGCTTGGAATTCTTCTATTTTTTCATAGTGGTTTTCTTGCATATATATATATATATATATATATATATATATATATATATATATATATATATATATATATATATATATATATATATATATATAGTTATAATTGCACCGCGCAACAAGATTGTATATACAGAGAAAAATCGCAGTCAGCAGGACTGAGACAGACAAGATTCCCAGACAGCACTCTTATCCACTAGGCCACAAATGCCACTTAAGCTGGGCAGCCTGGTTCACAAGCCATGTTTCTTTCCCAGCACGGGCACGTCAGTGAGCCTCAAGCAGGAATTCAAGATATTTCAATCTCCTCATGTATGTTCTGACCTCACAAGCGATTTTTATATAAATGCACCGCGCAGAAACAAGCGGGTATTTGTATATGAGGGGATAAGAGCTCTGCCTGGGAATATTGATCGTCTCGTGTTTGGCTTCCAGTGGAGTAGTCAAGGAGATTTTTCCCGAACGCTTGAGAGGTGCGATAGGAGCTCAAGGCCCCAGGTTCACTGAAGCAGCAGTGCAGTGGGACACCCCTGCAGACTCCTCCAGTAGACCAGCTCCTCCCAGAGAGCACAAACAGTCCCACTGGGACAAACCGATCATGGAGAAAATCGCCAACACAATGCTCACCAACGCTTCAGTAATGTACAAAGCTCGTCTCCTTGCGGTGAAGGCACCACATTCAGGAGATTTCCTTTTAGCTGTTCCCAATTCCTCTCTGGGCACTCGACTTGACCCACAGGCCATTCGGATTGGTGTTGCTTTTCACCTAGCCGCCCCCATACTCACCGAACATAGATGCGACAAGGCGATGGCTGATCAATTCGGACTTCATAGTCTCGTGTGTCACACATCAGAAGGAAAGTATGCTAGACATGAGGAGGTCAACATCATAAAGAAAAGCCTCGCCACAGCCTGTTGCCCAGCTCAACAGGAACCCCAAGTACAGAGGTCTGACGGAAGTCAAAAGCGTCCTGATAGAGCCACTATGCTACCCTGGAAGGATGGTAAGCAGATTGCCTGAGACTACAACTGTGTCGTCACATTGGCAGACACCTACTTGCCATACTCTGAAGCTGATGGGGGTGGAGCCGCCAGCCACAGGGAGACCCAGAAGACCCGTAAATATGAAGGCCTTTCCCCTTGCTATAACTTCATCCCAGTGGGGTTGGAGACCCAAGGAGCATAAGGCAAGTGTGACCTAGCTCAAAGAGCTGGATAAAAAACTCATCACAGAAACCAAGGACCACAGGGCGACCAGCTTCCTCTTTCAGAGACTCAGTGTTGCGATCCAGAGGGGAAATGCCTGCAGCATTTTGGGCACTCGGTCCACCACAGGGGAGCTGGACGAAGTATTCGAGATGTAGGCTCTGAGATGTTATCTATGTTGTTCTACTCCCTATTGCATTTTTGTCAATTTACTTTGTCTTTAAATAAAGTCTACTTAGAATATAGAATATAGGGGGTGGTAGGAGAAGACAATGTTCAATTAGCACCGGGGAGAACCTTGAGTGTTCCTGAAGTAAGTTTATTCTTTTCTCTTAAGATGAGGAGAAAGCCAGAAGACTGACCAGGTGGACAGGTGAGCGGACAGCCAAGTCACGTGCAAATTTAGACCATTTTTATCTTCATACTGTTTTAATGTTGAATTATTTCAGCCATGGTATTACAACTTTTATTTCATTTACATAACTCTCTGAAGTGAGATCCTGACAATAATCAGTAAATATCAAACACAATAGTATTTTATTATTATCATTCCTACAAGTGGACAATTTGTACATAATATATAAAAATTGCCTTTAAAGCCTCTATATTCGCTTGGTTGATTAAAACTGAGCCTTAATTAAGCCTCTTAATTAGGCTATTTTTGCTCTTATAAATAACTGGTGGAGGTTTAATGGACTGTAGTTTTTTAATCCTTATTGAACGTTTGATAGCATGTGCGCAGTTCCCTGGAAAAACATACGATATTTCCAACTCATTAATTTTGTATTGAATCTTCGTAACTATGTATTACGATTTTTAATAAAATTTAGGCTATTATTTATATTGTTTTTTCTTTCAACTTCATCCAAGCTATTATATTTGTCTTCGTGTGGGTCTCTACGAAAAGGGTTTGTTTGTAGATACAAGAACGGCATTTGTGTGAGGAGTCCTTATAAACATCAACATTTGTGTGAGGAGTCCTTATAAACATTAATACTTGTGTGGGTCTGTGTAAACATAAACACGTGTGTGTTGGCCTGCATACACATCAACAATTATGTGTGGGGTCTGTATAAATATCAACACTTATGTGTGGGTATGTATAGCTATCAACACTTATGTCTAAGTCTGTATAACTATCAACACTTATGTGTGGGTATGTATAGCTATCAACACTTATGTCTAAGTCTGTATAACTATCAACACTTATGTGTGGATATGTATAGCTATCAACACTTATGTCTAAGTCTGTATAACTATCAACACTTATGTGTGGGTATGTATAGCTATCAACACTTATGTCTAAGCCTGTATAACTATCAACACTTATGTGTGGGTATGTATAGCTATCAACACTTATGTCTAAGTCTGTATAGCTATCAACATTTATGTATAAGTCTGTATAGCTATCAACATTTATGTCTAAGTCTGTATAGCTATCAACACTTATATACGAGTCTACTATATGAACATGAACGCTTTTGTCTGGGTCTGTATAAAAACCAGCACTTATGTGTAGGTCTGTATAAACATCAGCACTTGTGCATAGGTTTGCATAAACATCAACACCATTGTCTGGCTCTTTATAAACATCTCCTACAAAAATTATTGGCTCGTTTTTATTATAATTAGTTTTTTAACTGAGATTTCCATTTTCCTCTCTGAGAACGTGATGTGATTTTCTCACCCATAACAAGTGATTATCTTCTGTGATGGCCTTTTTGTTTTCGACCGTTTCCATTACCCAAATACAGCTAAGTTACCTTTGCAATTATGAAGACAAAGTTGCAGAGCAAGCCTTCATTAGGACAACGTTTCGCTCGGTGCAGTGCGAAAAATAGTCTAAAAAAAAACATGCTTTGAAACCAATGCCCTTATCATCATACATGTCAACACTGTGCCATTTCGTCCGACATTTGATAATTCCAGGTAAACTTTAACAGACCTTAACTTTGTACATTTTCCGTCTCTGATTATTTTTCAAGTTTTTTTTTCTCATTTCTTCTAATGGTTGGTTCGTGAGATTAAAATTCCATCTACCAGACGTTTCTCTGACTGGTCCACCACCAGTCAGAGAAACATTAATATCGAATATGGGTTTAATGTAAACTATGAATGTTTATATACACTCAGATATATACCCCCTCCAGGTATTTACATGCAAAGTCCTTTTTCTTCTTTTTCTTCATAGGGCTTTTAACATATTTTGTCAATACCTCTCTGATTCTTGTCACGTGTACCTTAGATTTACATATATAGAAAAAATCGGTCTTTCGTCGCATTCCGGTCAGCGTCGTATATTTTAGGTGCAGTGATCGAGGGGGCGAAATTATTTTTTTTTATCTGCTTTTTAAGCTGGACAGCGTTTATTCTTACTCTCCAGAATTAATTGAAGGATCTTTCCCTGTGTGAGTTTTACTCGCTCTAGAGCAATGTCCAGTTTTAATTTGCTCCAGAATCAGGCTGTGATCGCTGAAGGTTTTGAGTTGGTTTAATACTGCTCGGTCCTGGATTACGGGAATTTCATTGGAGAGAAGAGTCAGTCTCGTTTTCTAATTCCTGTGAGATCTCTTTTAATTTATATTATCTTGACGTTAACTACGTGTACATGAGCGCACGTACGCACGTGCACACACACACGAGAGAGAGAGAGAGAGAGAGAGAGAGAGAGAGAGAGAGAGAGAGAGAGAGAGAGAGAGAGAGAGAGAGATGCTGAATTACCAGAGCACTTGCTGGTGATAGATGATGTTTTTGACGCTAATATCAGTCGGTTAGTCTGATGTGGCAGCATTTACGTTTTCTTTGATGGGTGAGATTTCTTTTTGTATATTAGTAGCAAACTGCAAAAGTAGACAGAATTTAATAGGAAGCGTTACAGCTTACTTGAAAAAAAAAATGCAGATGGTTGCAAATATTTGCTTAACAATCAATGAAGTCAATCATCAACTTACTTTCTGGCTCATTTTTCTAAGTTAGCATTAAAGGTATGCTACCCTGTTAATTTCACGATTTTTTCGTGTATCTTTGTGCTCTCGGGTTGAACCTCGAGAAAACACCATTCCCACGAGCCCTCCTAGGACGGGGAAGGTGCCAGAGCCAGAGCTTGCTACCACCTGCAACTCACAAGACTGCCATTCCCACTAGCCCCCCCTGGGGCGGGGAAGATGACAGACCAGAGGCCTAGCTTCTCCCTACGAGCCCCGTGAGGGCAGGGAATGGGGCTAGGCCTGGGGACTGTTGGTCCCAGAAGATGAGGAGGTACTTGTTCCTCCTCCCATGGGAGACATATGTCTCAGACACTCCCAAGACAGGGAGTCAAGGCCGGGTCACTATCTGGAAAAGACCCTGGCCGGGAGAGTACCTGCGAATCAAGAAGGAAGGAACCTCGAGAGCACAGGTGCACAATAACACAGCAGCCAATTCGGTCGCAAAATCTACTTTCTCCAACTACCACCAAAATGTCTCCGCCTCTGTCATTTCTCATAAATTTTCCGACAGCATTTACATCTTTTCAGTACACAAATGTTGCCGTTTATCAATACAATTAAACACTCGATAAAGCTGCAGCAAATTCCTTTCAGCGCATGTGATTTCAACCCTTGTCCTCTCTGTCCGTATGCATTAAAATATCTAGCTTTACCACAATGAACTTCACAGCTTACAAAAAGCAATTTCGATCAAATAACATTGGAATTAATTTTTATCTGGTAACAATGTATTCTGCGATGGAAGCTTGTTAGGTTTCACTCTCTATCTCTATTTGCGAGATTAATTTTTTGTTATTTTGTTGATTCAGCGGTCTGGCCTTTCAATTTGGAAATTTTTGAATACCATTTATGGCTGTTTTTTTAATAGCGTTCGAGAGAGAGTCTGATATTTTCTGTTGTTTTAATGGAAATTATATTAGTTTTCCATTTGATTATGATCACAGATGTAAAAGCAGGGCTAATAATCATCACATAAAACATTTTTTATCAATTGTATCATTAATGAACTGAAATATTAGATATCTCCGGTAGTAACATCAATATAAACACTATTGTTATAACATTTTATACAGTTAACATGCAAAATTTTAATTTAACCAATAAGTGTATTAAAACATTTCGCTCCGAGATTTTCTGA
Source organism: Cherax destructor (assembly GCA_009830355.1). Lineage (NCBI taxonomy): Eukaryota > Metazoa > Arthropoda > Malacostraca > Decapoda > Parastacidae > Cherax > Cherax destructor. The sequence goes on from WNWK01004977.1 coordinate 74,646, forward strand.
AACGATATTTACTCTGTTAAAATTGGATTTTATTGAGAATTCTTTTACGCATTTATAAGTGTCTGCGAAATGGTGTTTACTACGCCTTTGTTTCTGACCCCAGCTCGAAGACTGTATTGATCAGTATTAAAGGTTGTTGGCATCATGCACCTTATACCTTCTCCTGAAGCTCTGAATTGGATTTGCCTCTGTTAGTTTCTTAAGAAACTCATTCAACTTCTCAACCACCCAGAGGCTAAAGAAGAATTTCTACGCAGTACCACAGCTGGTCTGTGTCCTCAGCTTCCACTTTTGTTCCCGTATCCCTGGTCCTTTTAACTCTAATAGCCTATTTCCTTCTCACCTATCACTTGAAAATTTTATACTCATAGTCTTGTATTCCTTCTCAATGCCAAGGACGTCGGTGTTATTCATTTTAGGCCTCTCTCCATAGTGCATTCCTCCCAGCTCTGGGATTTTTTTTATTGCACATCATTGCATTCTTTACAATTTTCTCCAAATGTCTGATTCAGTAGGGATTCTTTGCTATGGGTTCTGATTGCTTTTCTGAGGTTTGCTAATTTTCATTCATTTTGTTTTCATTCCTTCTTTCCTATCTTATCATTTTTTTTCTTATTTTATCATTTATTTTCCTATCTTACTACTTATCATGTGTTGCTGAGACTCCTTGCGTCGGTATTCGTTGTTTACTGAGTGAACAACTTCGTAAGTTCTCACAGCGCGTCATTTTGAGGAGTGTGAATTCTTCAGACGTTTGTTGTGTCATCTTCATTTCCCAGGAAGAGATTTACAAAGGTCTACACACACATACACACACACAACAAGGTAACAGAAGTATGGCAGGCGAAAGAGAGGGAGGGGATGGGTAAACTGGATATTCTTGGACTTTAAGAAGGCTTTTGACACAGTACCACACAAGATACTGGGACAAAAGCTAAAGGAGCAGGCCGGAATAACAAGAAAAGAGCTACAATTGGTCAATGTATACCTAATAGGAAGGAAACAATGAGTGAATGTCCTCGAAGAGGTGTCGGAATAGACGCATGTAACGAGTGAGGTTCCGCAAGTATCAGAACCAGGACCTGTACTGTTTCTTGTATAAGACAAACTCAGAGACATCCCTATTAGCAGGCGATGTGAAACTAATGAGCAGAATACAAGCAGCCGAGTACCAGGAAGAGTGACTACAAATGGATCTAGATAGGCTGTAGGTCTGATCTGATTAATGACTGCTGGGGTTTAACACCAGCAGGTGCAAAATCACGAAGTTTGGAGGGTACAGAAGACCTTAGACGGAGTAGAGGGTCGGAAGTTGGGAAAAAAGGCTGCAAATCTCACTTAAGGAGAATGACCTTGGGGTGAGTATTATACAGAGCATATCACCTAAGGATCACGTCAACCGAATAACTGCTTCAGCAAATGCGTGTAGTGCAAATCTAAGACTATGTTTCATAATTATAAGTAAGGAGTTATTTAAGACAATGTATACTGTGTACGTCAGGTCCATATTAGAGTATGCAGCCTTAGGATGGAACCCCACACCTAATCAAGCATATCAAGAAACTAAAGAAAGTAAAAAATCTGCAACAAGACTAGTCCCGAAGCTAAGGGGTATGTCCTATGAGGAAAGGTTAAGGGAACCCAGCCTGATGACCTTAGAGGAAAGATGGACTAAGGGTGATATGACAATGTACAAAATACTGAGGAAAATTGAGACGGTGGACAGGGCAGATTATTCGAAAGGCGGGAAAGAAAAACACAGATGAGTCACAGGGATGTTAGGAAGTATATGTTCAGTCATAGAGTTGTCATGAAGTGCAACTACCTGACGAATGGAGTGGTAAAAGCATGATACCGTACATACATAACTTTAAGAAGAGGTATGATAAGGCTCTCGAAGCAAGGAGTGAATCTAGTAGCGACCAGAGAAGAGGTGGGGGCCAAGAGCTGAGACTCGACCCCAACAATCACAAACAGGTGAGTAAATATGAGTACACACATGCTCTCTCTCTCTCTCTAACAATATTCCTTGAAATATATAAGAGAATATAGTGAAATTATACTACTTTGTATGACACATAAAATATAAATATAACGCACATCAGAAATTAAATTACACTGAGATAATACACTGAGAACCATGCTATAATTTGCATGGTTTTCACTGTATCATCTCACTATAATTTAATTTCTTGTGTGCATTACAATTACATTTTAGTGTTATCCAAGCAAGTATAATTCCTTATTATATTTCTTGGAATTTTCTTCTTAATACATTGAATCAGAGTGTTTTTTCGAATTAACATTTCTTCTACAATGTTTACATGAGAATGTTCAGTCCAGTAGATGTAACTTATGTATGGGGACGAATGTTGTGAAGAAATTGCTGCTGTGGAGTTGGGATCGATCCCGATTTCTTCTCATTTTCCAGGAGCTGAATTGTTCTTTCTGGGCTTAACGATTCCTTGTTCAAATAATAATAATAATAATAATAATAATAATAATAATAATAATAATAATAATAATAATAATAATCATAATCATAATCACAATAATAATAATAATAATAATAATAATAATAATAATAATAATAATAATAATAATAATAATAACAATAATAATAACAAATATAATAATACAAATAATGGTAATAATAATCATGGTGTAGAATTACATCTCTACATTACATTGAAAATGGATTTCTGTATTCATTTTCAATTGTAATGTCATGGGAGCTGCAATCTAATTTTCCACCAGACTCGTATGGTCTCGGGCTGCTGTGAGCGATATGACAAGGATTTATAAACCAAGAGGGAGCTGTATATATATATACGTCTCACTGTATATACACTTGCAGCTTCAATGAGCTTCGTGTAGTCGAGAGGCTTTAAACGGGTTTGAACACCCAACCGAACGTCAACGTTATAACGATATAATATATTTTGTTCATTATGGAGCGAGAACAAGACGAATTAGCAAACTCTTCTCCATTATTCTCATTAGTCTGCTTCGTGATATACTAACATATTTTTCCCAGTGCATGTTGGTGTTGGATCTGATAGGTCGGCTGCCGGGAAATAGAAAAGACAATTCGGGAACAAGCTTTTGTTTGGAGACAACTCTTCAATCTTAATAATGAAGTCAACAATATTGTACTGAGCAAACGCGGTGTTATGGTGTTGTTAACTGACTTCATCAAGACCTAAACAGATCGAAGCGTTGTTGTGTTGTATTTTCTTACCTTCGGGTTACTGAAGTCTACTCTCCCGTTGTGAATGTCATTTAAGTAATGAAGTCATGTTATCCTAAACTGTGCCCTTTACGTTACTGTTTTGATTTTTTTTTATTGGGCTCCAAACATTACCTATTTGCCGTTATATCGAACTTTAACAAACTGAGAATTATATATGAAAGTATATAAAATAAATTGTGAAATTTATATGCTGGATACAATCAGTAAGATTGTATCCAGACGTAGAAAGTTACACCGACAGATAGTATTCCACAGTGCTCGCCCGTGTTTAGCGCAGAGTAATAACATGAAGGTAATCAGCATGTGTCTAAGTGATTAACCAGGGACAACCTTAAATATTTTTTTTCTACACCTTGGAATTTATAAGCTGATAGCTGCTGTCCTGCCTCAGTTCATTTTCAAAACCCAGCTCTGTCTAAAGGGATGCCACCAACAGCAGTCTGCTGACACCCAGGCACCTATTTCCTGCAAGGTGAAAAGGGAAAATTGCCTATTCGTCTCACCCTGCTCCAGGATTAAACCTGAGGGCACTGCTACTGAACTATGAACCAGAGCTTCGACTGAAAAACAACATTAGGAGCTCAAAAAAAGAGCCAGAGGTAGACAGTAAACCACATCAGCTTTGGAGCACACATATACACACTCACTGAAGAACGCACATGTGTAACAGGTATCTCTATTCCGATACGTTTCTTCTACACAGTAGACTTCTTCAGTTGAGTACAGAGGAGGCAGCAGAAGCAGTAGAGATGTAAAAACGATGTAAAGACGTAGTTTTGAGGTGGTCAGTCCCTCAGCCTGGAGCAAAACTCTTCTCAAAACTCTTGTATACCATTATCATATTTACATTATTCAAAGGAAGGTCATAAGGAGAGATCCAGAAGCTGAGGCTCAACCACTGAAATATATATATATATATATATATATATATATATATATATATATATATATATATATATATATATATATATATAGGTTGGAAAGGCAGATAGCGATAAAACATCCAAAGTCATTTTAAGGACGGGTCACAAAGTTAGTTAGCGACATTATTATTCTGATGTAACACTGAATTACCTCGTTAGTTTGACGGGTGGTTAGGTTGTCGTTGTATGGAACAGTTTGCTCGACTGGATCGATCGTTAATAATTGCTTGCAAGTTCGTTAATGAAGTGTTGGTTCGTTAGGGAGTGTTTGATCTGTAAAGACGATTATACACACCTACATATGTTCTTGAATAAGTTTATTATTAGGTATAACCAGGTAATGTAATTGTGATGGAAATGTTAATCCACTGATTCTGTGTAATTACGTCTCGCCCTCTCTCCCTTATGTCTGTCTGCCTGTTTATGAATTCCTGTCTAATGTCTATCTGTCTCTTTGTGCCTACCTGTAATCTCTCTGCTTTCATGTTTATCTCCTTCCTTCCTTTCTGTTTCCAACATTTCTTGATGTTGAAGTTGGAAGACCTCAGTAGGGCAATGAAGATATCGCCAAGCATTCCACCAAAGGCTCAATAGCTACGGAACTTCAAAGGTTTCGTTTCATCAGAGCTGAGTTACCATTCCTTGGAAATTATCATATCTCTTGTATATATGAAGATTATACGTAATCATCTGTCTTAGCTTAGAATTCAAGGATGAAAGTTGCTCGTTGGAATAGATATAAAATGATCATTAAGATCTGTTAGCTTAGGTCAACATTTTAAAATTAATACTTTGTTACCTTCACATATACATTGGACCGTGAAGTGACTGGTCTGAAATTTAGCAGTAAGAATGTATATATTGTACTAACGTCTGTAACTTTACCATTTGGATATGGTGGGATATCCGGACAATAACGCAGGAAATATTAATTACAACTCCTCATCTGATCTTGGATTCATCTATTGTCTGATTCAACAAAGTTAGGACGTTCAATGTATCAGCTACTAGGCGAATATTTAATCCACATTTCTGCTCACACATTAACAAGTTATTGTAAAAAAAATATGCTGATTGAATTTTTCAGCTGGCCACTAACAAGCTCTTTTTATTCTTAAATGTTTTACAAGTGGTAGATAGTTATCTGTGGTTACTGACCAGAGAAAATCTCTTTTGTATTTATGATTACATAAATATTTTTATCGCCCTACTGTTGCCTGCGATAACTTTAACATAATTTTACTGGTTAGCCGGACTTGAGTCCTTGATGTGGGGTGGAGAGGTGGAGATATGTTGCAGTTTTTGAACTGTAGTATCGGCACGCCTCTGGCAAGACAGTGATGGAGTTAGTGATGATGAAAGTGTTTCTTCTTTTTTGGATCACTCTATTTCGGTGAGCCGATGCATTAAAAAAAAATACTGGTAGTTCATAATTGTCGATCAGTATCAGGGTGTCACACTTTGGCACTGAAGCAATCTACGACTAGTACAGTCTTACCTTGGTTGATGGCTGTGTTAGGTAAGTAAAGGAACTATGCTCTTGGATGAATATTGACTATGGAGCATTTTTTTATGGTCCCTATTCTTCCCTAATCCAGTTTTCTTGATGTATATTTCCCACCGAGAGATGAAAAAATGTTGGACTTCCGAGAGACAGAGAAATGTTGGACTATCCCTTCACTCGGTTTCAGGTGCGTTCCAGGAAGTTTTCAGTTATGGGTATAAGGATGCCTTTCGTATCTATTTCATCTCTTGTGATGAGTATCAGGCGTCCTTGATGGTGACTGTGGAAATGAGGAGCATATTTGTACTGTCGATTCAGAAGATTTTAATTAATGCAGGTATCTGGGTAACGATCTGTTGCGACAATCTTGGGGCAAGCACTGGGTTGGCCAGTTATCCTTCTTTCACAACCAAGTAGTGCAAGAGGATTTCTTCCGTCCGTCTTTTGGCCGAGACGGGTCATCTTAGAATTAAGACCCGTGTTAGGACGCAAGGACACAGTTCCTGACGTATTTATCAGTCAATCAATCCTTCTTTTGGCATAGTTAAGATGAGAACCTTCTTGTGTTCTGCGTAGTCCACATCTGCGGTTTGTCTGCCAGGATTTGTCTTTGGATTGATCAGTCACGATTGTATCAAAGACTCTAATTTGTAATAAACTAAGGGAAGAAAATATTAACGGTGTAGGCCTTCTAGTTAGGTTACACTCCAACCCGTCATCACTCATGACTCTGTGCAGCGCACCATGAATGCTTCCCAAAGATTTAATAACTAAAGAGCGGTTTGTACCACCCATTCCCATCGCTGCTGCAGACCAGTGTTTTTCTCTTTACTAAATTTGAATTAATAAAAACTCTCTCTCAATAGTTAATGGAAGCCACGATCATCAGGGAGAAAATCGATTTTTTTTTTTTAATGATAACACCTCAACCAATAATTCACAAAATAATGAGTATTTCTTGATTGCTATGAAGCTCTCGATAAAGTCCAACATGAAAGGTTTTTCAGGTCAAAATAAACTCGCAAGATATTGGAGACAAACTTGAGGCCTGGATCAATGATTGGCTCACCAACAGGAAACAGTGAGTGGGTTTTAAAGGGGAAGTACCTGAGTACTTGTACGAGACAAGTGGAGTTCCTCAGGTACACTGCCCAATTCTGTTCCAAATATTCAGAAACGACGTTAACACGGGAGTAGTCGCAAAATTCCCAGAGGAAATTAGGAAAACACGCCACAGTGGCTGGAGACGAAAGTGAATATCAAATAAGTTTATTTTCCATGCAACGGTGTTAAATGTGAGTTTAACACCGGTGTTAAACGTGAGTTTAACACCGTGCTCATTCGTGAATTCCTGATTCGTGAATTCTTTATTGCAGTCTTCATAATTTCTGTGCCGGCCTTGGTGGGGTGTGAACGCCCTCCATTGCCTAAGAATAGACGCAGTAGGCTCCATAAGGATTTAGCGTTTCGATATGATTATATTAATAACAATAGTAATAAAGGAACCATTATAGCCAGGCTGCTTGAGCGAGAAAAGAAGCACAGCAGCAGGCCTACTGGCCTGTTCCTTCTTTTGTATTCACTTGATCTGTTTGCATATTTACGAACATTTGAAGAGACTATGAATCTCCTTTAACTTTTCAGAAAGTGGAAGGGCGCCGAGAATGCAAAAGGGAATTTTCCCTGTGGATAAGCAGACCGAGATCCTGGAAGAGGAAGGTGGGCAGCTCTCTGGTCCCTAGTTGCGTTGATGAGCCTGGGGCCCACTCCTTTGAGGAAGTCTGTTGCTAGTTTTGCTCATGGTCTAAGGGCGAATAAGTTTATGATTGATAAATTAGACGCATGTGCAACACTTGGGTATCTTTATTGTGGAAACGTTTCGCCACACAATAGCTTCTTCAGTCCAGTACAGGAGTAATCAGTCCCTCAGCCAGGAGTCGATGTAATCAGTCCATCTTATCAAGACTGATGGTCTGATTACATCGACTCCATGCTGAGGGACTGATTACCTCAAACTTCTTCTGATCTTTAACCATTCTTCTCTGTATTGGACTGACGAAGCCACCGTGTGGCGAAACGTCTCCTCAGTAAAGATATCTAAGTGTTGCCCATGTGTCTCATTTATCAACTTGTCGGTTCTCTGAACCATTTATCTACACGTTTATGATTGTTTATTCATTGGGTGTCTCTGTCATGGTGAAACGTAGAGAAATAATATAATGATGTCTATGATAGCCGGTCTATTCTGAGACAGGGACGAAGGAAGAGGGAGGACCGAGCCTGCACCACCCCTTGTCCTGAATGATCCATAAGGGTCTAGCGTTTCATTTAAATACATACTACAAAAACATTTAAAAATCGCTCTCTGAAGGAGATAGATGTATACTAGATATAACACACACAACTTGTAACTGAACGAACGAATTAGTTACTGGTGATTAATTCTCGTGTGGTCAATGTTTTTGTCAAGACAGAAAAGTAAACAGGCAGACAGACAGGCCTATTCAGACTGACACAGACAAACACAGAGCGACAGACAGACATACCAACCAACAGATATGATAATTTTGTTTTCAAATAACAAAATATGTTTTGTGGTCAGAATAGCATTATTAGCAGGAAAATCTGGAACCAGAGCTTTTGGACATATTTCTGAAATTTGCATACGCCACTCACCCGCATACACAACGAGGTCAGTCAGTCATTAGATTAACATATACACATAAATATGCATACATACACGCGGTACACAACTCAAATGAGTCGCAGTGTTTCTTAATTCATTTCATACCAACGAATTCTTGGAGAAAAATAATTTTTTTTTTGAATGTCGATGAAAATCAGTATTTTTTCTTAGCCTCTAAATTAGTCCGTGATGAGAGCTCCTACGTCAGTGTTTATAACCTCTAAATCAGTTTTGGAGTCCCCCAAAAAAATCAGTATTTGGGCACTAAGTCATTGTCGCCAGTCCCTCAATAAGGTTTCGAACCCCTGAATCAACGTTGCTACGTCGAAGTCAACCTAAGAAACCCGTGTAGTGTCCCTGTTGGGATCTGAATTTAGCGTTTAGGGATTCCAGTATAGTGTTTGGAGCTCCATTTTAGTACTGGAGCCCTGATGTCAGTGATGGGAACGAAAATCATCAGTGTTTTGGGATCCAGATTGAAAGTTGATGATCCCTATATTCACCGATCTCTAGGTCGGTGTTGGGGCCTCTAGGTCGGTGTTGGGGTCTCTAGGTCGGTGTTGGGGCCTCTAGGTCGGTGTTGGGGTCTCTAGGTCGGTGTTGGGGCTTCTAGGCCGGTGTTGGGGCCTCTAGGTAGATGTAGATGTTGGGGCCTCTAGGTCAGTGTTGGTACCTTTGCGTCAGTGATGGGACCCTGGGTCAATGTTGAGGCCCTTAGATCAGTGTTGGGACCTTTAGGTCAGTGTTGTGGCCTTTACGTCAGTGATGAGACCCTGAATCAGTGTTGAGTCCCTTAGGTCAGTGTTGGGGCCTTTAGGTCAGTGTTGGTGCATCTACGTCAGTGTTGGGGCTTCTAGGTCAGTGTTGGGGCCCCTACGTCAGTGTTGAGGCAGCTAGGTCAGTGTTGGGGCCTCTAGGTCAGTGTTGGTACCCTGAATCAGTGTTAGAGTTTATGATATTATTGTCCCCTATGAATTAATATTAAAGAAAAGACACGTTACAGAACAAGACTTCAATGGGACTTGGATTCCAATTGTGCAGAGCTTTATATAAAGACCTACACAGAGCTTAACTTTGTACATTGATGCCATAAATGTTTGTTGGGAAAAATGTTTTCTCTTCATTATATCACTAACTGACTGGTCGAATCACTATCTTCAACCTACTAGTCGAATTAATATCCTATTGGTCGAGTCAATATCCTATTCGGCAAGTCGGTATCCGATTGGTAGAGAGTATATCATCATTCTAATGGGCGGCTCTTCGTTTTTTATGCTAGGACTGGAAATTATGTCAGAAATATATAAAAGAAAAAAAAGGTGGACCGTTTGATGTGTATACACCGAGAAATAAGTTACTCTGGGACGCTTCATATAATCTGTATACTCTACATATATACGTTGGAATAAATGTAGAGTTAGGGGAAATACTCTTACAGTCGTGTGGAGGCGAGCAAGGTATGTGCACACTTAGGTCCCAAAACGTTTATTAATCAGCTTTGTCCATCTCATCCTGAAGAATAAAATTCATAATTTTGTATCTGGAACAGTTCATAACTATCCATCAAACTGGAAATGAGACTGACAGACGTTTCGATCCAAGACTGACTGAAACAATTAGTTTAATCTTGTGGGTTAGCTGTGAATCTCATATTTGAAAGGAGGAAGCTCATACGAAATAAAGACAATATTCCTCTCGCAATTTTCTGCAACAAGATTATGTGCGGAATAAAGGGACTTCATGCCACTCGAGGAGAGACGATACAGATCAATACCAGACCTCCTCCGTCAACTTCGTCAATCAAAGACATGCCCCTGGAATGATTGAAGGGTCCTCGCTGCTCTTGTCAGACAGCGCCTAGCACACACTGCAAGAGTTATCAAGGTCGGTCTCGACGCATGTCCCTTTGACGATCTCTAACCCCTTCTGTTCCTCGGGATTGTCAGAGTGCTGACACTTTTATATTTTGGGGTATGATAGTCAGTCAACCTAGAGGTGGAATTGGACGCAGAATATCACCATCGCTCTATGACCACCAAGAACTGAAGCACAGTCTGCTGACGCCATTGATCCTACTGAGAGATGACCCAGCTTTGATCTTCCGTCATTTGTAGACTGAATGGTCTGTGGAGATTCCTGTTTTTGTACTCAGGTGCCTCTCCAAAGCAACAGTTGACCGGTAAGCTTAATTACATCCTGTAATAATATTGGTAGAATTACCGACAATATGTTAAGTAAAAGAACACAATTGCAACTAATGTGACGATTCCTTGGTAACAAAAATCCCGATATCTTTGTTAATTAAGGATTTATTGTAATGCGCTTAAATAAGTCTGTATATGTTAGGTAAAAGGACACAAGTGCAGCTAATGTGACATTTTACTGAGGCAATGTTTCGCTCTCCAGAAGCTTTGTTAAGTCGTTTCGGCTTGAGAAAGCTCCTGGAGAGCGAAACGTTGCCACAATAAAATGTCACATTAGTTGCAATTGTGTTCTTTTACTTAATTACATCCTATAGACGACGAAGCACTTCTACTGGGAAGCCATTGTCCATTACGTGATTAGAGGAAATATCTGAGTGTCAACATCGTCCCAGAACAGCGTTTCTCGTCTTCCACAAGTGAGTTTTGTTTTCTGCTAGATATCCTGTTATCTTCAGTAAAGTCATGAACCACGTCAGAGCAGTTTAAAAGTAACTATACACCTGCAGATGTAATCAAAACTGGGTCTAGGAAGATCCTGGGACGTGGATAGAACGCTTCATGTTGTGTCCAAAACCTACAAGAAATATTCATAGAGGAACTTTTGTGTGAGGAAAGAAACGGTACCAATACAATGGATAAAGACGCAAATGCAGCATAATGCGATACTTTATTACAACGTTTCTCCCACACAGTGGAACAAGCTACAAACAGATCTGTCTATACCTTAATAAAACCAGCTGTGTGGGCGAAAGGTTGCCAATAAAGGATCGCATTATACTGCACTTGTATATTCATCCATTCTGTTTGAAGAACTGCTTCAGTTCATCCATAATTATAATGTGGTGGAGTTCTGCTGCAGTAGATCTGAATCGTGCACACACACTTGAGTAAAAAGGTTTCAGATATTATTCATAGACTGGAGACCATAAAGGGTTGGACATATATATATATATATATATATATATATATATATATATATATATATATATATATATATATATATATATATATATATATATATATATATATATATATATTGTCGTTAATGTTGAATTACCGACAATATGTTAAGTAAAAAGACACATGTACAACTAATGTGATATTTTATTGTGGCAACGTTTCGCTCTCCAGGAGCTTTGTCAAGCCGTAACGGCTTAACAAATCTTCTGGAGAGCGAAACGTTGCCTCAGTAAAATGTCACATTAGCTGCACTTGTGTTCTTTTACCTAACATATACAGACTTATTTAAGCGCATTACAATAAATCCGTGAGGTATAGTTAGCAATGCTTAATTAACAAAGCTATCGGGATCTTTGTTACCAAGGAATCGTAACACTGAGGACATATCAAGGGCGAGTATTCTCTCCTACTCTGCCTCCTCACTCCCTCTTCGCCCTCGTTCTTTTTATTTTTTTGTCTTCACTGCATCTCTCTATCTCTCTCATTTATTTACACAATGTTTTACAGGGTTAAGTTATGAGTTCCTACCTTTACTTACAAGCTAAGAGCTGTTATTTACCTTAGCTCATTTGAAAGACTTTTTATTGTTATGAGACAGACAAATGGATAGTAGGATGCAGTTAGAGCCAACCGTGGGCCAGCGATTTCATTTAGTCAGCTCTCTCTCTCTCTCTCAATGTCTTTCCCTCCATCTTCTTCTCTTTCCCTTCCCCCCTCTCTTTTCTTTCTGTTCTGCCTCTCTCTCTCCTTCATTCGGGGCCATACTATAACAGCCGGAGAAAAGCTTCCATTCCACACAGGTCTATTGCTCAATTTCCTTTATCTCTGCCAGAATATTAAGCTTAGATGAGGCACTTTGTGTGAGAGTGAGTGTGTGAGTGTGTGTTAGCACGTGAGAAAGAATCTGTAAGAGAGAGTGTGTGAATGAGAATGCGAGAGCGAGAATGTGCAAGTGTGAGAGTGAGGAAGAGAGGCAGAGAGAGTGTGAGAAGATAACAGAGTTGAATGTGAGAGCAAAGATTGAGAGTAAGAGAACACGTGCGTGTGAGATCGTGAAAGTAAGAGTGAGCGAGAGAGATTGGGAAAAGTGAGAGAGTGGGAGAGATGGATGTGAGAGTGTGAGAGATTTGTAAAAAAAATAATCATTTAGTTGTAATTACCTAGTCTAGTTTGTCTGTGGCGTTTTGATCTGTCGTACCTTTCCTTGAAGCTGCGGATTGTCATAGCTCTCAACCCACTTTCCTAACCTCTCTGAAAGGCCATCGTCTATTCAGTTTCCACCTAATCTTCAGCTTTAACGTGTGTGTGAGTGTATTTACACACACACACACTATTAAAACCAGCCAAACACAAACAGAAGCAGATATGCCTCTGAAACCTAAAACACGACAAACTAACAGAAACACCGACACTAGCAAACTAACAGAGACGAACTAGTAACACAAGAAACACAATCACACAGGGAAAACAACAATAGTAACACAAACATAATCTCATTATAAAGTACTGAATACATAACAATAAGCAATTTAATGCAAAAATGATCGTTTTAAAAAAGTACAGAAATATAGGAGAGCGGTCACTCTGTCTCACCTCCCGTCAACTGGATCTGTCTGTCTTACGTCTCCCCTCGCATCTGTTTATCGCACCTGTCCCTTCAACCAGACTTGTCACTCTGATGTCTACCAGTCATATCTGTCAAGTGTCGACATTCCCGTAAACAAGACCTGTCAATTTCCCCATGAAATAACAGGACCTGACAGTCTCGTCTGTCAACTGGTCCTGCCACTCAGCAACACTCGTCAACTGGACCTGCCACTCAGCAACACCCGTCAACTGGACCTGCCACTCTAACAACACCCGTCAACTGGACCTGCCCCTCTAACAACACCCGTCAATTGGAACTGCCACTCAGCAACACCCGTCAACTGGAACTGCCACTCTAACAACACCCGTCAACTGGACCTGCCACTCAACAACACCCGTCAACTGGACCTGCCCCTCTAACAACACCCGTCAACTGGAACTGCCACTCAGCAACATCCGTCAACTGGAACTGCCACTCTAACAACACCCGTCAACTGGACCTGCCACTCAACAACACCCGTCAACTTGACCTGCCACTGTAACATCTCCCGTCACCTGGATCTGCTTCTGTAAACTCTCCCGTCAATTGGACCTGTCAGTCTCACGTCTGCCGTCCCGCCTGTCAAAACTCCACGATGGGAAAAGCTACTCTCTATTTTTCTTGCTTTTAATTTATTCCTGCATAATGAACATGCAAATGACGGCCAGTATATCCAAAATAACACGTCCGCTTCTCTGCCTCAGGATAAAGGTAAACCTAATGTGTTTTACTAAGAGTAGAGTGACTTTTCTCTCTCTCTCTCTCTCTCTCTCTCTCTCTCTCTCTCTCTCTCTCTCTCTCTCTCTCTCTCTCTCTCTCTCTCTCTCTCTCTCTCTCTCTTTAATGTTTAGTTTATCATGTTACTGTTAATAGTAGCCAATAGTTGTATACATTAGACACATATGCAACACCTGGGTATCTTTATTGAGGAAACGTTTCGCCACACAGTGGCTTCATCAGTCCAATACAAAGTAGAAAGGTGTAAGGAGAGGAGGAGTTTGAGGTAATCAGTCAATCGGCCTGGAGTCGATGTGTTCAGTCCATCAATCTTGTAGAAAGTACAGCACATATACGTAGAGGTGGCTTATATACTGTAGTCAGGTGAGGCAAAGCAGCAGGAGGCGGGGTCATAGTGGTACCATCAACTAGTCGAAGTTGGTCTTCGTCCAAAGGTTGGACAAGTGTTGAAGAATTCGTTTGTATTAAGATCCCAGTGGATGGTACCACTATGACCCCGCCTCCTGCTGCTTCACCTCACCTGACTACAGTATATAAGCCACCTCTACGGCCCTGTGCTGTACTTTCTACAAGATTGATGGACTGAACACATCGACTCAAGGCCGAGGGACTGATTACCTCAAACTCCTCCTCTCCTTACAACTTTCTACTTTGTATTGGACTGATGAAGCCACTGTGTGGCGAAACGTTTCCTCAATAAAGATACCCAAGTGTTGCATATGTGTCTAATTTATCAACTTGTCGGTTATCTGAACCATTCATCTACAATAGTTGTATACGTTCATTTCTTAATCTTGTATTGCATTATCTCGCCTTCTAACATATTAGCGAAAATTATTATTTTTTCATTATCCTTTCGTCATCGCTTGTTCTTTAGATTACTATTGTGGGTGTTTTTTTTTTTCCTGTTGCTAGTTGTAAGAAATGTTTTCTTTTTTCCTGTTGCTAGTTGTAAGAAATGTTTTCTTTTTTCCTGTTGCTAGTTGTAAGAAATGTTTTCTTTTTTCCTGTGGCTAGTTGTAAGAATTTTTTTCATTTTTTCCTGTTGCTAGTTGTAAGAAATCTTTTCTTTTTTTCCTGTTGCTAGTGGTAAGAAATCTTTTCTTTTTTTTCTGTTGCTAGTTGTAAGATTTTTTTTCATTTTTTCCTGTTGCTAGTTGTAAGAAATCCTTTCTTTTTTTCCTGTTGCTAGTGGTAAGAAATCTTTTCTTTTTTCATGTTGCTAGTTGAAAGAAATCTTTTCTTTTTTCCTGTTGCTAGTTGTAAGAAATGTTTTCTTTTTTCCTGTTGCTAGTTGTAAGAAATCTTTTCTTTTTTTCCTGTTGCTAGTTGTAAGAAATCTTTTCTTTTTTTCCTGATGCTAGTGGTAAGAAATCTTTTCTTTTTTCCTGATGCTAGTGGTAAGAAATCTTTTCTTTTTTTCCTGTTGCTAGTTGTAAGAAATCCTTTCTTTTTTTCCTGTTGCTAGTGGTAAGAAATCTTTTCTTTTTTTCCTGTTGCTAGTGGTAAGAACTCTTTTCTTTTTTCCTGTTACTAGTTGTAAGAAATCCTTTCTTTTTTTCCTGTTGCTAGTGGTAAGAAATCTTTTCTTTTTTCCTGTTGCTAGTTGTAAGAAATCCTTTCTTTTTTTCCTGTTGCTAGTGGTAAGAAACCCTCTTTGTCTATTTTATCGCATCTATTTAAGATCTTATAATACACGTGGTGATCCAGCCTCTTCATTTCCCACCCGTTTATCAACCCTTTAAGCGAGAGACAGGAATGAATATGCTAATGGTATACAATACCGATAAGTTGATAAGCAAGACACAAGTGCAACAGTTAGGTAACTATATTCTGAAACGTTTCGTCTACACAGTAGGCTTCTTCAGTCCAAGTCGGACCGAAACGTCGTCGTAAACTTCTCTCTTTTTATACGTGCGGGTTGTGTGTGTAATGACCCAAGAGACGGTAGTACATTCATTCTGGCGAAGGTCTAATTTCTAGTAAATTTAAGCTTTCTTCTTTCACGTATCTAACTTAATTGCTTCAAATTCCAGAGACGCTGTATAATCCCTATGGGTTTAGTGCTTCCTTATGAATATAATATAATAATAATGATAGGTAAAGAATACAGGTTCAACTAATGCGATATTTTATTGTGGTAACGTTTCGCTATCCAGGATCTGTCGAGTAGTGGTAGTAGTAGTAGTACAACTACTTCTAGTACTACTGCCTACAACGATTATATTATGCTTTTCACCTCACTCTACACCTATATATATATATATATATATACCCTCTGTGTCCCTGTATCGTTTGTAACGGCTTGACAAAGTTCCTGGAGAGCGAAACGTTGCCATAATAAAATATAGCATTGTCCTTTACCTAACATATTGTCGGTAATTCTACCAACATTATTACAATAATGATGATCACCTATCAGCCAACAGGAACATTATTCAGCGCTTTCAGTCATAATCTGCATTTTTTTTTTAACTCAGTAAATCGCAGTTTTACTGGATATTCTGAAAAAAGTAAATGGGTTTTTAGTTTGACCAGTGGCCTACAAAAAAGCATATTAGAGTTATATAGTCTATATGTCACATTGAAAAGCCTATGACGTATATTTTAATTTGAATATAATAACACAAATATGTTATTTTTTATATGCTATATTAATTTTTAGATTTTTTTTTCAATTATTTATAACGTTCAATAGTTTCTGAAAAGCAGAAATTTGTCCCTATTGTTGCTGACTTTTTCGTTATCTCTGTAAAACCCAAAGAATGTAATAATATTGGTAGAATTACCGACAATATGTTAAGTAAAAGGACACAAATGCAACTAATGTGACATTTTATTGTGGCAACGTTTCGCTCTCCAGGAGCGAAACGTTGCCACAATAAAATGTCCCATTAGTTGCATTTGTGTCCTTTTACTTAAAAAAACCCAAAGAATAGATACGAGTCAGAACTTTATTGGGACGCTGGGCGAGACGTTCGTCCAAATAAACGCTTATTCTGCAACTTCTGTCTATTTAGACCTGCATTCTGATTTTTTTTTTTGCTGATAACACCTCAATGTGCAACATAAGAATAAAAATAGAGGCCTCCAGCACCAGGTCTACTGGTACATACTTTGACAGGTCTTTCTCAAACTCATCCCTTCCAGTCCATTTATTTGTCCAACCTGAGAAGTGTATATAGCTATTGCATATAAGCCGAGAGTCGATCTTAATCTCTGTTTCAGGGAATTAATAGTCTTTTAAGAGCTCATGACAATGTTGAGCGAATTAGTGAGAAATAACGCAGGGTTACCAAGAGCTCCAGATTAATCAGTTTATTTTACGAATGAAACAGTGTGGCGATCACAGAGAGGTAATGTCTGCTGCATCCTGGACACTCGACTTACCTCTCAGGAAGTTTATAAAGCGTTTAAATATAAATTTAAATGCAAATAAAAATTTCGTTGCAATCACACACACACACACACACACACACACACACACACATATATATATATATATATATATATATATATATATATATATATATATATATATATATATATATATATATATATATATATATATATATATATATATATATATATATATATATATGTCGTGCCTAATAAGCAGAACTTGTCAAATAGTAACAGGGCAGCGTGTATGTTGTGCTGGCCTCAAAGAAACCATACTTACACCAGTAACACTCCCTCCTGTTTTAATATCTTCCACCAACCCCGCTCTCCTCTTCCTTTTCCTTTCCCCCACCGCAAACCCCTACCACCAACCCCACTATCCCACCATCACCACTATCCAAACCACCACCCACCCCCACCACCACCACCCCACCACCACACCCATTACCACCACTCCCCATACCACCACCACTCGCCACCCTCCCCCCTCCCCACTACCACTCCACCTCTCCCACCCCCACCACCACCCCACAACCCCCACCACTACCACCCCCACTCCCACCACCATTACCCCAACCCCAACCCCACCCTACCACCTCTACCCAACCCCCACCACCCCACCACCACCACCAACTTACAACAAGCTAGTTACTTAACGTTGACTTTCTTCCTGATGCCTGCACCGTTGTAGAGGTTATTATTGCACGAACAATCGCCTTTGTTCCGTAAGAGCTGCCAGACTGGTGGGACGAAGCAGCGATCTGTAATGTTAGGCCATTGTTGCTGTCCCGGGAGGAAGGGTGGGAGAGAGTGGAACCGATGGTGGGAGGAAGGGTGGGAGAGAGGGGGACCGATGGAGGGAGGAAGGGTGGGAGAGAGTGGAACCGATGGTGGGAGGAAGGGTGGGAGAGAGGGGGACCGATGGAGGGAGGAAGGGTGGGAGAGAGTGGAACCGATGGTGGGAGGAAGGGTGGGAGAGAGGGGGACCGATGGAGGGAGGAAGGGTGTTAGAGAGTGGAACCGATGGTGGGAGGAAGGGTGGGAGAGAGGGGGACCGATGGTGGGAGGAAAGGTGGGAGAGATTGGGACCGATGGTGGGTGGAAGGGAAGGAAGGAGAGAGATGGGGAGGGTAGTAGAGAGATAGGGGCAAGCAAGGAAGCCAGAAAGAAGAGATGGAAGGATGGAGGGGGAATGGGTTTGATGGAGGGTGGAAGAGGAGGGTGGGAGGATAGAAAATTGATGAGAAGAAGGTTTAAAGGAAGGAGATGGAAGATTGAACGTATGTAAGGGAAACAGTCTCTTGCGTTTAAGTTGTTGTAAGAACATAATATAATACAGATTGATGACTAAGACACAAGTACAACAAGATCAAACTGTTGTATATGTGTCTTACTCATCAACTTCTCGGTATCTTATACCATTTTTAACATATAAGAATATAAGAAAAGAAGAACACTGCGGAAGGCCTACTGGCCCATTATTATTAATATTATGATAAATGAATCCTATTGGTTATGCTTACATAAAAGTGAAAGTAATTATAGCAGAGATGTGGTGTCCCTCGCTGGAGATAGATGGCGTTCACAATAAAAAAAGAGCATTTCGTGAAGTCAAATACCTGTCACATCCTAAGGAAATTACTACACATATTTACTTTCCATGACCGAAGCATTGTAAATTAATACAATAATTACTATTTTCAAGGGAATTACCGTAAATATATTATTAGCAGTCGTTTGGGAATGAATAGATCTCAGAAGCACCTCACACGAAGCGCACCACAACATCCTCTAAACACTTCCTCAGTTAGAATTAGCAAACTGCTTCTCAGCTCCCCTCCGTACGTATTGCATTATGTCTTAAGTCTTACGTATGCCAAGTGTTGCTATTTATAATAGTAGCGGTTAGCTCTTAGCTTTGTGATTATTTTTTTTTACACTGGGCTATTTGTGAGATAAAAGTAATAGTCATGGTAGACCAAAACCTCCAACTAAATGTTGAATAACATTCTCCATTAATTATTATTGTTTTTTACTTCTCTGTTTTTGCTAAGTCATTTTTTAATATGTAAGTTAGATGTAATCAAGCCCGGAGACTCTGATTCCCTTGAGTGTAAACTTAAGAGGCGTGTGAGTTTCCCTGTCTCCTAAAATCATACTTATTTATTTCCCTATAATCTGACTTGTCCATAATTACTATCGCATTTGCTTTATCTGCTTTCGTAATGTGAAGTCTAGGATCTTTCCTAAATTCAAGGTATAACTTAACAAATCTTTGAGGACAAAGCAAATGCGATAGTAATTATGGACAAGGTAGACTATAAGAGAAAAATAAGATATTATTAGAATACAGGGGAACTGATGTGCCCCTTAAAAACACTGTGTGTATCTTCCTGAGACAAGAATAAGCTGCACTGTTCAGTACATTTCACTATTACGCTTGAAGCAGTACAAGAATCTGATTAAGTAATTCTTACGTGTGTGTGTGTGTGTGTGTGTGTGTGTGATATGAGGTTGATTTCGTAATTCTAATAAATTTCAGTTTGGCTAGGTGCCAAGTGCTCAGTGATAGTGTCATTGCTGCAGGATATCCAATTCACATACATTCTTCAAAACGCAGTGACGTCTGTATTTTAAGAAATTACCGTCATGTGTGTGAGAAGTCTTTGTGAACTGTGATGTCAGAATTTATGGGACGAAATTTCAAGTTAGCACTATAGGGTACATTCTTCTTGTATGACGAGAATGTAATCCTGTGTTTTTCTTTGTATAAGTTGGATAACGAAAATCAGTTAGACTAGCGTTTTCTCAACCACTGATACCCAGCAGGGGTATGTCAGCTCAATCACTGGGTTGGCCGTCATCTGACCAAGACCCTCGTCCGAGGACAGTGAGAAGTGAGCTTCTATACAACAAGACGGGCAGCAAGCAGCAACTTCACTCTAGCTGTAACCTTCTCCAGAACATCACTTCATCTGAGATCATTTATTCCCAGGAGGATTCGAGTCTGGAACATGTTTGTACAGCATAATGATAACAACGAAATAAAGCCAGTTGAACAAATGAAATCGCTGGCCCACAAATGGCTCCACCTTCATCCTGTTCCATATCTGTATGTTTCATAAGAATACAAAGGCTTTCAAATGAGCTGATGTAGGTAACAGCTATTAGCTTGTCAATAATGTTAGGAATCCTTAACCTAACTTTGCTAAACCTTGTGTAAAAAATGAGGAAAACAGGAGAAAGGAGAAGAAGAGAGCAAAATAAAGGAGAAGAGAGCAAGAGAAAGGATAAAAGAGGAGAGACATGAAAAGATACAGAAAGGGATAAGGAAGGAGAGATAAGGAAAGAGAGAGAGAGAGAGAGAGAGAGAGAGAGACGAAAGAGAAAGGTGAAGAGAGACAAGAAGGAAGGCAAGGAAGAGAGTAGTTAGAGAAGAAAAGAAAAGCATATATCTCCCTGAAAGTCATTCTTCACCTTTCTACTCTATACTTGATTTGTCGCCGGAGTGGGATTTACCAATTCCTTGATCAGAATTTATGACACTTCTGATACATATACCTCACAATGTTGCTAAGTTATTTTTTGTGGGGGGGACGGACATAATTAAAAATGGAATAGCAATATATCGCCATTTTTCTTGTAAGTAATGTTTTTGTGACTCGAAATCTCTCCCCCTTCTAAGAACTCTTCTCCACCCCATCCTCCATATCTCTCTCTCTCTCTCTCTCTCTCTCTCTCTCTCTCTCTCTCTCTTATTCACCTCCTTATAACAAGAGAATTTCTTCCTCATTCCTATGCCAGATACACTCTGAGATAGGCACAGATATACTGTCAGATGTTTATAATATATATATGTGTATCTGGGGTGAGGGGAAGGGAGAGTCTGTGGACTAACCCAACAAGCCCTTATGCATACACAAGTGGGAAGGCGTCCAACATCCATCCACCTCTCTCTCTCTCTCTCTCTCTCTCTCTCCTTCTATTATATATATATGTCGTGCCGATTAGGTAAAACTGGTCAATTAGCAAGAACTCATTTAAAATTAAGTCCTTTCTAAAATTTTCTCTTATACGTTTAAAGATATATTTTTTTCATTTATGATAACGTAAAAAATATTAATTTTGTACCAAGAGAAACTTTGAAAACCTACCTAACCTTATTACAACAAGCGCAATTTAATTTAGCCTAACCCAACTAAATATATTTTAGATACGTTAACAATAATTTAATAATAAACAAACACAATGAAATGTTTTTTTCGTTAGGTTCAGAATGATTTTTGCGAAATTATTGCATACACAAATTTTCGCATGTCTTATATGGCAAGAAGAGCGTTGCTATTTAAGCCAAAATCGCAAGTTTTACCTAATCGGCACGACATATATATATATATATATATATATATATATATATATATATATATATATATATATATATCTGTCGTGCCGATTAGGTAAAACTTGTCAATTAGCAAGAACTCATCTAAAATTAAGTCCTTTCTGAAATTTCTCTTATACGTTTAAAGATATATTTTTTCATTTATGTTAATGTAAGAATTTATAATTTTGTACCAAGAGAAACTTTGAAAACCTACCTAACCTTATTACAACAAGCGCAATTTAATTTAGCCTAACCCAACTAAATATATTTTAGGTACGTTAACATTAATTTAATAATAAACAAACACAATGAAATATATTTTTTCGTTATGTTCAGAATGATTTTGGCGAAATTATTGCATACACAAATTTTCACTTGTCTTATATGGCAAGGTGAGCGTTGCTATTTAAGCCAAAATTGCAAGTTTTACCTAATCGGCACGACATATCTATACATAAATATATATATATATATATATATATATATATATATATATATATTATATATATATATATATATATATATATATATATATATATATATATATATATATATATATATATATATATATATATATATATATATATATCCTTATTCATCCTCCTATGAGGCAAAGACAATGTGTATAATATCCTAATTGGAGCTGCATTTTCGACAATGTGGGCTGGCGTCTGTATGTTATGTGATGATACGCCAGTGTGGGCTGGCGTCTGTTTGTTATGTGATGATACGCGAGTGTGGGCTGGCGACTGTATGTTATGTGATGATACGCCAGTGTGGGCTGGCGACTGTATGTTATGTGATGATACGCCAGTGTGGGCTGCCGTCTGTATGTTATGTGATGATACGCCAGTGTGGGCTGCCGTCTGTATGTTATGTGATGATACGCCAGTGTGGGCTGCCGTCTGTATGTTATGTGATGATACGCCAGTGTGGGCTGGCGACTGTATGTTATGTGGATGATACGCCAGTGTGGGCTGGCGACTGTATGTTATGTGATGATACGCCAGTGTGGGCTGCCGTCTGTATGTTATGTGATGATACGCCAGTGTGGGCTGGCGACTGTATGTTATGTGATGATACGCCAGTGTGGGCTGCCGTCTGTATGTTATGTGATGATACGCCAGTGTGGGCTGGCGACTGTATGTTATGTGATGATACGCCAGTGTGGGCTGGCGACTGTATGTTATGTGATGATACGCCAGTGTGGGCTGCCGTCTGTATGTTATGTGATGATACGCCAGTGTGGGCTGCCGTCTGTATGTTATGTGATGATACGCCAGTGTGGGCTGCCGTCTGTATGTTATGTGATGATACGCCAGTGTGAGCTGCCGTCTGTATGTTATGTGATGATACGCCAGTGTGGGCTGGCGACTGTATGTTATGTGATGATACGCCAGTGTGGGCTGGCGACTGTATGTTATGTGATGATACGCCAGTGTGGGCTGCCGTCTGTATGTTATGCGATGATACCCCAGTGTGGGCTGGTGACTGTATGTGATGATACGCCAATGTGGACTGGCGACTGTATGTTATGTGATGATACGCCAGTGTGGGCTGGCGACTGTATGGTATGTGATGATACGCCAGTGTGGGCTGGCGACTGTATGTTATGTGATGATACGCCAGTGTGGGCTGGCGACTGTATGGTATGTGATGATACGCCAGTGTGGGCTGGTGACTGTATGTTATGTGATGATACGCCAGTGTGGGCTGGCGACTGTATGGTATGTGATGATACGCCAGTGTGGGCTGGTGACTGTATGTTATGTGATGATACGCCAGTGTGGGCTGCCGTCTGTATGTTATGTGATGATACGCCAGTGTGGGCTGCCGTCTGTATGTTATGTGATGATACGCCAGTGTGGGCTGGCGTCTGTTTGTTATGTGATGATACGCCAGTGTGGGCTGCCGTCTGTATGTTATGGATGATACCCCAGTGTGGGCTGGTGACTGTATGTGATGATACGCCAATGTGGACTGGCGACTGTATGTTATGTGATGATACGCCAGTGTGGGCTGGCGACTGTATGGTATGGATGATACGCCAGTGTGGGCGCCGCTGTACTGTTATGTGATGATACGCCAGTGTGGGCTGGCGACTGTATGTTATGTGATGATACGCCAGTGTGGGCTGCGTCTGTATGTTATGCGATGATACGCCAGTGTGGGCTGCGTCTGTATGTTAGATGATACGCCATGTGGGACTGGCGACTGTATGTTATGTGATGATACGCCAGTGTGGGCTGCCGTCTGTTCGTTATGTAATGATACGCCAGTGTGGGCTGGTGACTGTATGTGATGATACGCCAATGTGGACTGGCGACTGTATGTTATGTGATGATCCAGTGTAGGCGCTCTGTTCGTATGTAATGATACGCCAGTGTGGCTGAGTGACTGTATGTGATGATACGCCAATGTGGATGGACTGATGTTTGTATGTTCTATTAAATAAAGCAATCTAAACAAATGTTAAGAGAAATACTTAAAATATTTAACGCAGGAAAGATTTCTGATCTTTGTATTAGAATAAAGAAGTAATCAAAGAAGAGAGAGAAACTGATAGGGACATAGATAGAGACAGAAAGAGAAAAAGGGATATGGACAGACGGAGAAAAATGATAATGAAGAAATAGGATATGGAAAGAGAAAAAGAGAGTAAGAAAATATAGAGAGAGAGAGAGAGAGAGAGAGAGAGAGAAGAGGAAGAGAGAAGAGAGAAGAAGAAGAGAGAAGAGAGAGAAATAGGACCAGTTGAAGTGAAAGATATAAGAATAGAACAATTTATTTCATTTCAACTACAGCGGCTTTTAAAAAAAATATTATCTCAATTTTTTTTTCGAGTGGATGACACAGTGTCATTACGTGTTTGACGCGCAGTATTTCCGCCAGGAAAACTCTCCTGGCGGAAAAAAAAAGGCATTAGACCGACGCTTTAACTGAACATACTATAATAACGCGTCATTTTTATAAATGTAGTGATGATTTTCTACAGTTTTTCGGAGCATTCAGAATCTCAGTATTTAGTTTGCAGGCCTGGCAAAGTACGGCCTAGTTAGTTAGTTACCATTTGTCCAAGGCACATGTCGGTTAGACATTAGGCCTGTTGTATATTTGTGTGTGTGTGAGGTGTGTGGGGGGGGTGTGGGGTGTGTGGGATGTGTGTGGTGTGTGTGTGTTAGTTACCATTTTGTCCTAGGAACATGTCAATTAAACACTAGGCCTGAGTAGTATGTGTGTTTGTGTGTGTGTGTGTATAAGGAAACACTTCGAAATGTTTCCGACCCGCCGGGAATCGAACCCGGGCCCTCCGTGCGTGAAGCGAGAGCTTTAGCCACCAGGCCACCGGGGTGTGTGTGTGTTTGTGTGTGCGTGCGTGTGTGTGTGTGTGGACATATCGTGAGGTGTATCTGCCAGTGTAAGTACACAGTGAGGTGCATCTCTGTAAAGACCATGAGGTATATCCATCAGTGTATACACACCATGAGGTATATCTATCGGTGTATATACATACTGAGGAGCATATCTCGTTTTGCATACACGGTCATAGCATTGCATAAACGAATATAGCATATCATAAGAACGTATAGAGATATACCGGCTTAACTACAGAACGTCAAGAAACGCCGTTAGTATTAATACAAATCATGACACTCACGGAAATGATCCTCTGTTTGTTTTTAAAATAAAATATAAACTGACATTTTGACTTAGATCATTTGAATTATATATTTCTGAACGAGGGAGGGGCTGGTGGAAGCAGACATTGTTTGAGGCCTACATGTCTACGAGCAAGCTTCCTTGCTCCATGTATGCTAAAGAAGCTGTCATGCCTCTTGTGTTGTATGCCGATAGTCTCTCCTGCCTGACCAACAGGTCTGGGGTGGTTTTGACGACTAGGTCAGGCGTGGTCTTGGCAACCATGTGTAGTGTGGTCTTAACATCCATATCTAGTGTCATGGCTAGGTCAAGTGTTGTGGTGACGACCACACCAGGGGTGATCTTGAATGGTAGGTCGAGTGTGGTAGTGACGACCACACCAGGGGTGATCTTGAAGGGTAGGTCGAGTGTGGTCTTGACGACCACATCAGGGGTGATCTTGAATGGGTAGGTCGAGTGTGGTGGTGACGACCACACCAGGGGTGATCTTGAAGGGTAGGTCGAGTGTGGTGGTGACGACCATATCAGGGGTGATCTTGAAGGGTAGGTCGAGTGTGGTCTTGACGACCACATCAGGGGTGATCTTGAATGGGTAGGTCGAGTGTGGTGGTGACGACCACATCAGGGGTGATCTTGAATGGGTAGGTCGAGTGTGGTCTTGACGACCACATCAGGTGGTGATCTTGAAGGGTAGGTCGAGTGTGGTGGTGACGACCATATCAGGGGTGATCTTGAAGGGTAGGTCGAGTGTGGTCTTGACGACCACATCAGGGGTGATCTTGAATGGGTAGGTCGAGTGTGGTCTTGACGACCACATCAGGGGTGATCTTGAAGGGTAGGTCGAGTGTGGTGGTGACGACCATATCAGGGGTGATCTTGAAGGGTAGGTCGAGTGTGGTGGTGACGACCACATCAGGGGTGATCTTGAAGGGTGGTCTTGACGACCAGGGCTGTTGTGTTTCTGAAGAATACATAGTCTTTCCACCTCCCATTCGCTTCTTGTTTAATTTATGAGGGGTTTAGAGGGGGAAGGGGCAAGGGGTGATTCACATTGCAATAGGTAAGCGCACCTGGAGGTGGAGGAGGAGGGAGAAGAGGAGGAGGAGGAGGAAGAAAAAGAGGAGGAGGAGGAGGAGGAGGAAGAAAAAGAGGAGGAGGAGGAGGAGGAGGAGGAGGAGATAGCAGCTTGCTGTGTTTTCCCAGCTCCAGGCTCCTCATCCTCTCAGCTTTCGGCGAATTTTTTGAAACGAAAATCGTGTAACAATACCGACCTCGGAACCTAAGGAGTCAGAAGTAATGGCAACATTGTTAATACTTTTTGACCAATAATAAAAAAAAATATTAATAGTAGACATAACTCAATGAAAATATTCGTCTGCTTTCAAAGGCTATATAAATACTGGTTATTGAATGATAATTTGATAGAATATATTCATCGACAGATGTGTATATCTCTAAGTGAATATACACCAACGCTTTTCTATCTCTCGGGATACATACATACATATGTGTGTATCGCACATACATACATATTTGCGATCGAACCCGTGTTGTTTTAACCCACATGGTAAGCGAAAATTCCTGACGCTCTGACCCACTGGCCCATACAATCCTACAAAGATCACGCACCCAGCAGAGCTAGGTGTTGCACCGTGATCCGAGGACATACGATGGTGTGGGTGCCTCAGAGCTAATTTCATTCTACTCCCCGTTTGGTGTACTAGCTCAACAAGCAATATATATAGTATTGTAATCACGAACGAGTGGCTAGTACACCGTATGTCCCAGCAAGGTGATGATAAATCTTAACGATGGAGTCGTTATCTTTGCACTGTGGAGCAAGAAAATTTCCGCAGATTTCTTGCAAACTCACTTCACTTATTACCCAAGGTCATGTGATTTTCACGACAGTGTCCGATGCAAACGGTATATCAAAATTTTACTGACTTCTAGCTACTAATTCTCGGCATTTGTAGAGAAGTGCAGAGGAGCTTGACATTTGCAGAGGAGCTTGACATTTGTTATGCCTTTTCATTATGTAACAGTGACTAACATTTCACACTTCTACTGAGCTTGTAAGCGAAAATATATAAAAAATAAAGTAAATGAATGTATTCCTTTTTTAAGCTTTCACTAAATTTTTAGAAGACAGACGTTTCATTTGGATAATACCTAAAATAAGGATAAAAGTCTCCATATTCAGGATAACAAGACAAACTGAAGACTATAGAAACCTCCGCTGTGATCTGGAGATATACGGAGGAAGTTTGGCCTAATTCTATGAATTTGGTGTTCAAATGCACAGAGAAGGACCAAATCTTCCACTCCATTACAAAAGAAACCTTCATGTTAGCAAGCTTTTCTCGAATATTTTTAAGATATCACTTAAATTTAGAACTGGGACACGGTAGTACTGAACGCAATGCTGGGACACAGTAGAACCTCCAGCAAGGCTGGGACACGGTAGTAGTAAATGCAAGGATATTGAGGAAAATTAAGGCACACGGAATAGGAGAAATTTTTTCCAGGGTTGAGGTGTGCTTGACAAATAGGTAGCAAAGAGTTTGCATCAATGGGGAGAAATCAGAGTGGGGGCGCGTCAAGAGTGGTGTTGGGCCCTTTGTTGTTCAAAATTTATATAAACGTCATTGATGAGGGAATAAATAGCGACATAAGCAAGTTTGCTGATGACACCAAAATAGGTCGCCTAATTCATTCTAATGAGGACATTAGAGCACCCTAGGAAGATTTGAATAGACAAATGCAGTGGTCGCAGAAGTTGCAGATCCAGTTTAATATAGACAAATGCAAAGTTCAAAACATTGGACAAGAAAATAACCATGTCACATATAAACTAAATAATGTAGATCTTAATATTACTGATTACGAAAAGGATTTAGGAGTTCTGGTTAGCAGTAATTTAAAACCAAGACAACAGCGCATAAGTGTTCGCAATAAAGCGAACAGAATCCTTGGCTTCATATCAAGGAGCATAAATAATAGGATATCAGGTTGTTCATCAATTCTATATATCCTTGGTTAGGCCTCATTAAGATTATGCTGCACAGTTCTGGTCATTGTATCACAGAATGAATATAAATGCTCTGGAAAACGTACAAAGGAGGATGACAAAGTTGATCCCATGTATCAGAAATCTTCCCTGTGAGAATAGATTGAGGGCCACGAATCTGCACTCTCTAGAAAGGCGTAAAATTAAAGGGGTTATGATTGAGGTGTATAAATGGAAAACAAGAATAAATAAATGAAATGTAAATAGCGTGCTAAAAATATCTAGCCAAGACAGGACTCGCAGCAATGGTTTTAAGTTTGAAAAATTCAGATTCAGGAAGGATATAGGAAAGCACTGGTTTGGTAATAGAGTTGTGGATGAGTGGAACAAACTCCCGAGTACCGTCATAGAAGCTAAAACGTTGTGTAGTTTTAAAAATAAGTTGAAAAAATACATGAGTGAGTATGGGTGGGTGAGAGTTAGACTTGATTAGCTTGTGCTATAAGGTCTGATGCCGTGTTCCTTCCTTAAGTGGATGTGACCTGACCTGACTAGGTGGGTCATTAGCTTAAGCTGGGAGGTGACTTGGACCTGTTGTAGTACCTCCCGCAAGGCTGGGACACGATAGTACTGAACGAAAGACTAGGACACAGTAGTACCTC
Organism: Cherax destructor; assembly: GCA_009830355.1. Lineage (NCBI taxonomy): Eukaryota > Metazoa > Arthropoda > Malacostraca > Decapoda > Parastacidae > Cherax > Cherax destructor. The sequence continues at coordinate 103,659 of WNWK01004977.1, forward strand.
CTTCAAGCCTGGGACACAGTAGTAACACCCGCAAATCTAGAACTCAGTGTTACCACCCGCATAGCTGGGACATTGTAGTAGTACCACCCGCATGGCTGGGACACTGTAGTACCACCCACAAGGCTGGAACACCAAATAATCGATAATAATTTGGACATAGAAAATTGACGTCAACAGATATTGGCCAATCAGCGTCGTTCTTGGACAATTAGCCTAAACGGCTGATAGTGATGTAAAGGAAATCATTGATAAAGGGAAGAGAACAAAGTTACGCTGAGAGGAAAAAGTTTCCGTTGAAAACGGTGCTATGAACGGAAGCCTAAACGGGAGAATTCCCCGCTCAACGGTTAATTAGTGATTTTGGGGAAAATGTTTCCAACAGAAGTAAAAAAAAAATGAAGTACAAAGGAGGGAAGGGGAGGAAGGGATGTGGGAGTATTGGGATGGAAAAATTGGAGGGAATAAGAGGAGAGAGAAGAGGGTGGTAAAGCGGGAATCAGGGAGGTATACGTAGGTTGACTGAGATAATGCTTTTATGGCGGTATCAACGGTGGGAAACACACACACACACAAACACACACACACACACACACACACACACACACACACACACACACTAACGACACTGGAGGACAGGAGAGATAGGGGGACATGATAACGACATATAAAATACTGAGAGGAATTGACAAGGTGGACAGAGACAGAATGTTCCAGAGATGGGACACAGCAACAAGGGGACACAGTTGGAAGTTGAAGACTCAAATGAATCACAGGTATGTTAGGAAGTATTTCTTCAGTCACAGAATGGTCGGGAAGTGGAATAGCTTGGGAAGCGATGTAGTGGAGGCAGGATCCATTTATAGCTTTAAGAAGAGGTATGGTAAGGCTCATGGCGAAGGGAGAGAGACCCAGTAGCGGCCAGTGAAGAGGCGGGGCCAGGATCTATGACTCGACCCCTGCAACCACAACTAGGTGAGTACATCTAGGTGAGTACACACACACACACACACACACACACACAAAGGCGATGGAACCGGATAGCATCTCTCCATGGGTCCTGAGAGAGGAAGCAAAGGCGCTATTTCTACCCCTAACAACAATCTTCAACATCTATCGAAACAGGGCGACTACCTGAAGTATGGAAGACAGCAAATGTAGTCCCATTTTTTTTTTAATAAGAAAGACATGAAGCATTAAACTACAGACCAGTATCACTGACATGTATAGTATGCCAGGTCATGGACAAGATTATCTGGAGAAGAGTGGTGGAACACTTAGAAAGGAATGATCTTATCAGCGACAGCCAGCATGATTTCAGGTACGGGAAATAGAGCGTCTCAAACCTACTGGAGTTCTATGACATGGTGATGGCAGTAAGACAAGAGATAGAGGGGTGAGTAGATTGCATTTTCTTGTACTGTAAAAAGGCGTTTGACACAGTTCCACACAAGAGATTAGTGCAAAAGCTGGAGGACCAGACAGGGAAGGCATTACAATGGATCAGGGAATACCTGTCAGGAAGACAACAGCGAGTGTCAGAGTGGGCGCCTGTGACGAGCGGGGTTCTACAGGGGTCAGTCATAGGACCAGTGCTGTTTCTTGTTTTTGTGAACGACATGATAAATCTCATGGAGCAGGAAGAGTGACCTAGTAGCGGCCAGTGAAGAGGCGGGGCCAGGAGCTGTGAATCGACCCCTGCAGCCACAACTAGGTGAGTACAACTATTTGAGTACACACACACATTCACACACACACACACACACACACACACACACACACACACACACACAAGAGCTTTGAATCGACCCCTGCAACCACAAATATGTGAGTACACACACACACACACACACACGCGAGAGAGAGAGAGAGAGAGAGAGGGATGGGTAGATTTGCATTTTCTTGGACTGCAAGAAGGCCTTTGACCCAGTTCCTCACAAGAGATTAGGACAAAAGCTAGAGAATCAGGCACTCATAACAGGAAGGGCACTGCAGTGGATCAGAGAATGCCTGACAAGGAGGCAACAACGAGTCATGGTACGTTAAGAAGTGTCAGAGTGGGCGCCTGTGACGAGCGGGGTTCCACAGGGGTCGTTCCTAGGACCAGTGCTATTTTTGGTATATGTGAATGACATGACGGAAGAGATAGACTCAGAAGTGTCCATGTTTGAAGTTAATGAGGAGAATTAAATCGGATGAGGATCAGTCAGGACTTCAAAGAGACTTGGACAAACTGGAAGACTGGTCCAGCAACTTGGTCCTCGAATTTAACCCTGCCAAATGCAAAGAAGACAACAAACCTCACTCAAGGAAAAAGATCTTGGGGTGAGTATAATACCGAGCACATCTCCGGAAGCGCACATCAACTCAGGCGCCCATATGCTGCAGCATATGGGCGCCTGACAAATCTGAGAATAGCGTTCCGATACCTCAGTAAGGAATCGTTCAAGACTCTGTACATCGTGTACGTCAGGCCCATACTGGAGTATGTAGCACCAGTTTGGAACCCACACCTGGTCAAGCACGTCAAGAAATTAAAGAAAGTGCAAAAGTTTGCAACAAGGCTAGTTCCAGAGCTAAGGGGAATGTCCTACGAAGAAAGGTTAAGGGAAATCGGCCTGACGACACTGGAGGAGAGGAGGGTTAGGGGAGACATGCTAACGACATACAAAATACTGAGAGGAATAGATAAGGTGGACAGAGACAGGATGTTCCAGAGATGCGACACAGAAACAAGGGGTCGCAATTGGAAATTGAAGACTCAGATAAGTCAAAGGAATATTAGGAATTATTTCTTCAATCACAGAACTTGAAGTTGAACTTGATTTGACCTGAGCGTCGGTAAGATGGGGAAGGAAGAAGGATGGGTAAGGATAGAAACCTGGGAAATGGTTGGGAGGGGGGAGGGGGAGGTGGGGGTTATAAATGTAAGTGGCCTAACCACTTTGGCGCAATTTAATAAGTGTGTGTGTATGTAGAGTTATTTATGAGTTAATTTTATGAGGTGGGTATACCTACTGCCCATCAGTTGCACACAGATATACAGCTGTATCCCAGCATGCTACTGAGTTGGAAGAATGCATACGATTTGCAATTGCTTTTTTTTTTCTTGGAGGTCGGAGGCAAGGCTGCTGCAACAGGTGGTAGTTACTGGGCTTTCGATGTTGTTGGCGGCTAGCCCGGAGCTGGTCAAGCAGTTTCTGAGGTGGTGTCCTATAGTAGGAAGTTCGTGAGTGTTACAAGGTTAGTTGTAAGATGTAGTTTGGTAAAGGTAGGTCACCCATAGATGGGGAGTATTTATCTTGGTTGTTGGACGTAGACTGGGTCTCTTGGTATCCACTCTTCTGGTTCAACGGGGAGATCACACAGGATTCTTGGTCGTGGGTAGTTGCCCTTGTGAATGAAACGTCTAACTCTTTGTTGCAGAGTCATTCTTTGGGTTCGGTGGGGGGGGAAGTGTTTACTGGTTGAGCAGTCTCAGAGTTGTCAGGAAGTGGAATAGTATGGCAAGTGAGGTAGTGGACGCAGGAACCATACATAGTTTTAAGACGAGGTATGAAAAAGCTCAAGGAGCAGGGAGAGAGAGAACCTAGTTACGATCAATGAAGAGGCGGGGCCAAGAGCTGAGTCTCGACCTCTGCAACCACACAACGCACAAAATTAACATCTGCGTCAATTCTTCCTGTTGTGAAACTGCAGTACTTAAGAATCCCAGGAACCCAGCAAACATGACCACGTTACTGAAAAAAAATCATAATACCGAAGTTGATTGCTAGAAACCTCCTCCTCCTCGAGCTCCTCCCCCTCCTTCCCAACACAAACACACAACTATCCCCACCCAGATGTCACAACTAGCTTATCCTTCCACCCACACGTCCTGACTAGCTTATCCGTTATCATCCCAGCATCGTCCCTCAACACCTCTCAACCTTCATAGGTTTATTGATGTGGTATAAATTTTGCAGTATGTTATTTAATTCTTGCATTCTTGCTCTGTCATTAAGATTTCTTCATAAAGTTGATTTTTCCCCATATGTGTTCCAGCCTCAAAGACGGTAATTCTCCAGTTATAGAAACTCCAATTCTGCTGAAACGAAGCCTTTGAAGATCGTCCTATTTGCTGAATTCTTAGTTGAAAACGTGCCGGTGTGCTCATTGTACTGAAGTTTTCCAGTACAGGCTGACAAATTTCATCACATGATACATGAAAGCCATCCTGTGTGATGGATTACGCCAAATGAACATAGCTGTATACAGTAACTTTTATACAGAATAAGGTAGCAACACATTGCTGGTGAATCCAATTAGTTTAATTGAAAAGCTTCCGACCCTCTCCTCTACCATCCATCCCTCACTTCTCCAACACCAGCTCTCGCTAACTTCTCCAACACTCTTCCTCGTCAACATCATCCCTCCCTCACTTCCCGAGCACCCTCTCACCGTCTCCAACTCTACCCTTCACCCTCTCCTCTCTTCCCAACACTATCCCCCCCTTCCCAACGCCATACGTCACTATCCCCACTCTCTCCAACACTATCCCCTCCCTTTCCAGCACTTTCCCCTCTTCCCAGCTCTATCCGGCACTATCCTCTCCAACACCATTCCACGTCAACATCATCCCTCCCTCACTTCCCGAACACCGCACCCTCTCCAAAACTATCCCCTCCCTCCCTTCCCAACGTCATCCTTCCCTCACCTCTCCAACACCCTCCGTCCCAACATCTCCCTCACCCGCCGAACCCCTCACTTCTGACGTGTTTTCTCAATGAGCTCACTAGAGCGAGAGCAGGATTTATTTGTTATTTTCATTGCTTGCCTTTGCTTCTTGCGAGCACAGAAACAAGTTAATTTCCTCCTTTGTTTGAGTTTGTACTAGACGTAGGCGCTAGAACATGTTCTCCGTTAATTATAAATACGTGCGCTTCAAAAACAAATATGTATTTGTTCCCCTCCGTTATTTGCGTAAACAAAATTCAGAAGGTTTTACTCTCCAAGCTGAAGGCAAAAGAAGGTTTTATTTTCCATTGCAAACACAACACAAGAAGATACTGTGCTTTCCCGTGTTAATTCAGATTACAAGTAATGACAATAGAAAATAACAAATTACATCACCTTGCTTTCTTTGACTAGTTTTAAAAGTAAGCTGCGGCGAGTAATTAATTGCTTTACAATTTTTTTTTCATTCTGAAATAAAAAGGTCTACCAAATGCAAACAGAAAGAGCAAAATATTGCAAAAAAAACAACAACAATAGAAACAACGTAGAGAAACGAACGAAATGTTGAAAAACTTGCATGATGCAACAATCATAGGGTAATGACCGGCAAAAAATGAAAATATACACTGATAAACACGAACAGTGTAAAAATTACTTCTGTGTTTACTCTCGTTAGAAGCATCAAAATCCACAAACAAGCATTTTTCTCTTTTTAGTTAAATAATGGTTTTCTATCATTTAATTTCCCGCTATTTTGAAATCGTCAGGATGAAAGGAAAGGATATAAGCAACCAATACAGAGTGGTCCTTATAAGTAGAGATTGTGATCCTTGTAAGTAGAGATTGTGATCCTTGTAAGTAGAGATTGTGATCCTTGTAAGTAGAGATTGTGATCCTTGTAAGTAGAGATTGTGATCCTTGTAAGTAGATATTGTGATCCTTGTAAGTAGAGATTGTGATCCTTGTAAGTAGAGATTGTGATCCTTGTAAGTAGAGATTGTGGTCCTTGTAAGTAGAGATTGTGATCCTTGTAAGTAGAGATTGTGATCCTTGTAAGTAGATATTGTGATCCTTGTAAGTAGAGATTGTGATCCTTGTAAGTAGAGATTGTGATCCTTGTAAGTAGAGATTGTGGTCCTTGTAAGTAGAGATTGTGATCCTTGTAAGTAGAGATTGTGGTCCTTGTAAGTAGAGATTGTGATCCTTGTAAGTAGAGATTGTGGTCCTTGTAAGTAGAGATTGTGATCCTTGTAAGTAAAGTTTGTGATCCTTGTAAGTAGAGATTGTGATCCAACTAACAACCGAATATTTAGTGACACAACTGTGTAGGGAGTCTTTCCTTTTTTTAATAAAGTGGAGATCCAGCAATCATATGTTATGATCGCGAATTCGTTTTTACGGGGTGGAAGGGAAAGCCTATAGAAACAGTCATATGACTGAATGTTCTACTATGAACTCAGCAGTCATATTGTTCGTTAGGCCTTTAGTTACGTTATTTAGGGGTATACGTAATGTAGCACTGATCAATGTTTGCTAATGAAAATATAAGTCAAATTCTAGTTAAGTTCATTCCAACATTAATATTTGGAAAAAAAAAAAACTACACGTCATAAATAATCAATAAATCCTACTCTTCATAAAATATTTGTATATATATATATAGGGGTGCGCAAAGCAAAGCAGGTAGCTTTACCTGCATTTCTGTCATCGTGTTTGGCCTCCTGTGGATTAGTCAAGAGGATTGTCAATGAACGTTTGAGAGGTGTGGTGGGAGCTCAAGACCCCAAGTTCATTGAAGCAGCAGTGCAATGGGACATCCTGGCAGACTCCTCCAGTAGACCAGCTCCTCCCAAAGAGCACAAACAGTCCCACTGGGACAAACCGATCATGGAAAAAATTGCCAACGCAATGCTCACCAACGCTTCAGGAAAGGACAAAGCTCGTCTCCTAGCGGTGAAGGCACCACACTCAGGAGATTTCCTTCTAGCTGTTCCCAATTCTTCTCTGGGGACTCGACTCGACCCACAGGCCATTCGGATTGGTGTTGCTCTTCGCCTAGTTGCCCCCATACTAACCGAACATATGTGTATTTGCGGCAGGGCGACGGCTGATGAATTCGGACTTCATGGTCTAGTGTGTCACACATCAGAAGGGAAGTATGCTAGACATGAGGAGGTCAATGACATCATAAAGAGAAGCCTCGCCACAGCCCGTTGCCCAGCTCAACGGGAACCCCAAGTGCAGAGGTCTGATGGAAGTCAAAAGCGTCCTGATGGAGCCACTATGCTACCCTGGAAGGATGGTAAGCAGATTGCTTGGGACTACACCTGTGCTGCCACATTGGCAGACACCTACCTGCCACACTCCTTAGCCGAAGGGGGTGGAGCTGCCAGCCACAGGGAGACCCAGAAGACCCGCAAATATGAAGACCTTCCCTCTTGCTATAACTTCATCCCAATAGGGTCGGAGACCCATGGAGCATGGGGCAAGTGTGCTCTAAAGTTTCTCAAGGAGCTGGGTAGAAAACTCATCATAGAAACCAAGGACCACAGGGCGACCAGCTTCCTCTTTCAGAGACTCAGTGTTGCGATCCAGAGGGAAAATGCCTGCAGTATTCTGGGCACGCGGCCCACTGCCAGGGAGCTGGACGAAGTATTTGACATGTAGCTCTGAGTTGTCATCTTTGTTTTACTAACTACTGTATTCTTGTTAATGTATTTTGACAATGTATTTTTCTTGAAATAAATTTTATATATATTTAATAAAAGATGTGGTGGTAGGGGAAGTGGAATATTCAAATGGCTTCAGAAAGACATCTATATATTCTTCCTTGAAGCCTTTTTATCCACTTCTCCGAGGCTATGGGACCCACAAGTTACACCAGAGGTGGACCCCATCATATATATATATATATATATATATATATATATATATATATATATATATATATATATATATATATATATATATATATATATACATACGCTGCAAACAGCAAGTCAATGCAGACGGTCATGTATATAAAATTTTCTGTTCTGGCCACTTGTCTATTTATCATTAATATACAGTAATTTCTTCATTTGTTTTTTCTTTGATATTATATATATCGTGTTGTCTTGTGTTGATATTTAACATGGTGAGGAACCACAGAATTGTGTGATTTACAAGGCGAAGAGGGGATGAGAAAGGCGAAAAGACTGAGAAAAGAAGAATAATTGAGGAAGAAATGAAAAACAATAGATAAAGAGAGAGAGAGAGAGAGATAGATAAATAGAGAGAGAGAGAGAGAGAGAGAGAGAGAGAGAGAGAGAGAGAGACAGACAGACAGACAGACAGACAGACAGAGACAGAGACAGACAGATCTTCTCTAAGCACCAGTCAGTTGTGTAATAGCAGTGGTTATTGCTGGTGCCTTCGACCGAATATGGCACCAGGGACTCTTGAGTTTCTGGTTGTGTATTACACCTTCACCAGCTTTCATAATGTCAACTTTCGTAAAACGCTGGCAGGTTACATTTGCTTGACAAAACACAAATGATGATGGTTTTCTTAAGCAGTATAATATTAATACTGGAGCAGTGGTAAGAATGAATGGAAAAGAGTTACAGACATGGATGAGATGGGTACCCGAGTGATGAAATTTGATTCCAAAATATCTATGAAGAACCACGTGATGAATCTTGCAAGTAAGACATCTGAAAAGCTAACAGCAATAAGGCATATGGCAATAAAGATACTGGTAGTAGAGGGTTCATTTAATACACTTCTTCGCCCAAGAATGAGCTCAATCACGTATACAGGAATAAGCGAATTCACCACTTTATAAGACAAATGAGCACCATGAGGTCAGGTTCGAAGAATTATATGTCACACATAAGGTCATTGCGAGAGCAGGTAATACATAGTTTCAGTATATCATGAAATTACCCAAATAATTGCATTACGGACATTACCACACCCAGGTCTTTCACATTACTTTTCAGCTCTGTTGTGTGATTAGAATTTGTAGTATACTCAGTCCTAGCTATTATTTCCTCCAGTTTTCCATAACGGAGTAGTTGGAATTTGTCTTCATTGAACATCATATTGTTCTCTGTTGCCCATTGGAAAACTTGGTTTATATCTTCTTGGAGATTTGCCGTGTCCTCAATGGATGACACTCTCATGCAGTTCCTAGTATCATCTGCAAAAGATGATATAGTGCTATGGTTTACATCCCTGTCTATGTCTGATATGAGAATGAGGAACAGGATAGGGGCGAGTACTGTGCCTAGTGGGACAGAGTTCTTCACTATGGCAGCATCCGATTTATCTCTGTTTACCACTACTCTTTGTGTTCGATTGGTTAGAAAGTTGAAGATCCATCTGCCTACTTTGCCAGTTATCCCTTTAGCACGCATTTTGTGTCCTATTACACCATGATCGCACTTGTCAAAGGCTTTTGCAAAATCTATGTATACTACATCTGCATTCTGTTTGTTTTCCAGAGCATCTAAGAACATATCATAGTGGTCTAGCAGTTGCGAGAGGCAGGAGCGACCTGCTCTGAAACCATGTTGCTCTGGATTGTGCAATTTTTGGGAGTCCAAGTGGTTTACTATCCTGCTTCTTAGAACTCTTTCAAAGATTTTTATGATCTGGGACGTTAAAGCTATTAGTCTATAGTTCTTAGCTACTGCTTTGCTGCCACCTTTATGGAGTGCGGCTATATCCGTTGTTTTTAGTGACTGTGAAATCTCACCTGTGTCTAAGCTCCTTCTCCATAGCATACTTGGGTCCCGTGAGAGGGGTTTCTTGCAGTTCTTAATGAACACAGAGTTCCACAAGTCTGGGCCTGGGGCTGAGTGCATGAGCATATCGTCGATGGCTTTCTCAAAGTCTAGAGGAGTTAGGGTTATGTCAGAAATTTGGCATACATTGGCAGGGTTTTGAGGCTCATTCATGAAAAAAATGTTTGATTAGTGGCTCGCTGAACAGAGTCATATTGAGATTTCAGAATCTCACTCATTTCTTTGTTGTCATCTGTGTAAGATCCGTACTGTCTGAGCAGGGGCCCTATACTAGAAGTGGTTTTTGCCTTATTTTTGGTATATGAAAAGAAATATTTCGAAAAAATTTCAATTTCACTAATCGCTTTTAGCTCCTCTTGACTCTCCTGGATCCTGTATGAGTCCTTTAACTTTAGCTGGACAACTTAACACACTGTCTGTGTACCAAGAACCCAAATAAAGTAAGAAGCCTCCAAAGCCTTATCATTCATCCCACCAGATAAATGATGTTGTTTCCACTTCATCGCCACATACAAAGAGCATCCGTCTCTCTACGCATTATCCTGAAGTCGTGTCTACAAGTTTCATTATTCAGACACAGGATCAGCAGGATTCAGGCCGAGATTTGCTGAATTTTCCTCGAGAAATCTTCGTGGCATCACCTGGGTCTTCACAGCGTCCTACGCTGTTCTTCAGTCACGTGTTCAGCGTCACCTGTATGTTTCTGCTGCTGTTGTTCAGCTCTGAGCGGCTATTTCAGCAAGTCAGAGGTGAGTTGATGTGTGGTGCTCTGCGTCCAGTGTGGTTGATTCTCCACGTGTGTGTATGGGTGAGGAGGGTAGGCACCATGGTCCTAGCTCCACCATAGCACCTTGCCACATTCACCCACGCTCATCTCACCAACACCACTACGCTCTCACTCCCTCTCTGCTGTTTTTATGAAGTCATTGTGAATTCTTTGCCAGAGCTGTGTATCCAAGTGCCGAGGTCACTCGAAGCCACGTGGATCATGAAGCCACGTGTGGATAAGGCCACGTGGGTGACGTCTGCCCGACGTCACCCACGATGTCTGCCTGATGTCACCCTGGACGTCTGCCCGACGTCACCTTGCGACGTCACCCAGGACATCTGTCCTGACGTCACCTCGCTTTGTCACCCCATGACATCACTCACGATGTCACGCCAGATATCACATGCTGTCACATCGACAGTGTTATAGTTTCACAGTGAGCAATTTGTTTCAGTATTGTTGAGAAAGATTGAGAGAAGATATATGTCACATGTTATTTCCTCTCAGTCAGTGTTCTCATACGTTCAAGTTTGCCTTAAGTTGATTTTTGCATAGAAAAGCGTCATTTGGTAGTGCAAGCCATGTTGTAACGGCATGTGCAGTTTGGGTGCGTGCACTTTTACGTGTGTCCCTGATTAAGTGGTCTGAGCCTAGATGTGTGTGTAGACCACAGTGTGGTCTGAGCCCAGACCATTGGTAACACCCTTGTTACTTGTCACCCATTGTGACCGTTGAGTGCTGACATTAGTCAATGCAGGCATCAGTTTACGAGCATCTGAGCCCCCATGAACAGAAAGCTCTTATGCTCGCTGTTCGTAGACACCTGAGTCGTACCTGCTACGACTTTTCATTGAGACTCAATTCACTCCACCTCCTGACCGTCAGAGTGCAATTATGTGTAGAAAACCAGTCTGAAGATGCTTTGACTAACCTCTGCTATGACTCCAACTCTGTCAAGTTGGAGTCATAGCAGGCGACTGTCTGACTCATGTCACAGCTTTGATGAGCAGCCTACACAAAGTATGATGTTATTTTGACTGCTAGCCCACTCACTCCAGTTACAGTGTATGTTGCTACGACTCTCTCGCCCGAGTCGTCTCTGCTACGACTCCACTCTCGCCGGCAGTGACTGCCCCAGTGACAGTACCAATCGAGAAATGTCCTCCTGAGTCGCTTGCCAGAAGAAGTCCTGCCCAGTTGCTAAATACTGACGACGCCTCACTCGAGGGCACCAGCAGGTTGTGCCCCAGGATGAGTGAACCCTGCAGCGACTACTAAGATGACTGCTTCACTGTTCCAGAGGAGACTGTACCCTGTTACGTCACAGCTCAACCACAGTGATGTCTCCTGTGTTGCAGTATCTGTTAAGACGCAGGGAGGCGTGCAGTGAGGCTCACTGCCTTGGACCACGATGTTTTGCACACCCCCACCTTTTTTTCTTCCCTTCTTGTAGGAATTTTCTTTTGTCCATGTCCACATGTATATATGTTTTTATTTTGAATGTTCTGTGCCCTGTTCCTGCGAGAGAGGCAGAGTTTTTTTTTCAGTCAAGCATGGTCGAGGACGACCATGGGTAGGTGGCTCATCTGAGTTCATATTTTGCAGCACTATGGTGCTGACACCTAGTGGCATAGGCCTACCCAGCTCAGCCCACACCACACTTACCTGGCATCATTCAGGCAGCTGAGCTCACTCAGTCAACAAAGTCTACTCCGTCACTCTCTCCTGGGCATGGCCCTCCGGGTCTGGGCAATTTAAACACACTGCCTGTGTACCAAGAACCCAAATAAAGAATGTAGCCTCTGAAGAACCTTGTTATTGATCACCGCTACCAGATCTACGCACAAGAAGCTGTGATAGGTTGCCATATGACATTTTTCAGAGCATAGTTGTAGCTGCCCAGACAACTTATGTTCCGAGTAGGGAAATTAGATCTAACAAAAATGATCCCAAGTTAATAAAAAATAGATTAAAACATCTCACTGGTCAAAAGAGAGGCATATATAGGCGTATCAAAAGAGTGGATGGGCAATTAAGAAATTAATATATTCAATTAAAGAGAGAAATAAAAAAGAGAATAAGAAAAGCAAAATGAGATTATGAGGCTAAAGTCGCAAGAGATTTGAAGACTAACCCAATAGGGTTCTTTCAGGTATACAGAAGTAAGATTAGAGACAAGATAGGCCTACTTAAAAGTAACTCACGTCAGATCACTGACAGTGATAAGGAAATGTGTGAAATTTTCAACACTTACTTCCTCTCAGTTTTTACTCAAGAAGATACTAGCGAAATTCCAGAAATAATAAATTTTGTAGAACAGGATGATAATATACTATGCACAATTAGGATAACTAGTGACATGGTCCTCAGACAAATAGAGAAATTAAAACCTAACTAATCCCCAAGCCCTGATGAACTATTTGCAAGGGTTTTAAAGGGATGTAAAGAGGAACGTAGCAAATTTTTGCCTAATCTTTTCAACATATCACTACAAACTGGCATAGTGCCAGAGAAGTGGAAAATGACAAATATAATACCTATTTACAAAGCAGGAGACAGGTCCTCAGCTTCGAACTATAAACCAATAAGCCTTACCTCAATAGTGGTAAAATTTATGGAATAAATAATTGCCAAGGCAATTCGTGGCCATCTTGAAAGGCATAAATTGATCAATGAATTTCAACTCGGTTTTACAAAGGAGCGTTCCTGCCTTACAAATTTACTAACTTTTTTCACTAAGGTATTTGAGGAGGTAGATCATGGTAATGAATATAATATAGTGTATATGGACTTCAATAAGGCTTTTGATAGAGTTCCACATCAGAGGCTATTGAGGAAAATTAAGGCACAAGGAATAGGAGAATTTTTTTCCTGGGTAGAGGCATGGTTGACAAATAGACAGCAGAGAGTTTGCATAAATGGGGAGAAATCAGAATGGGGGCACGTCTCAAGCGGTGTTCCACAGGGGTCAGTTTTGGGCCCCTTGTTGTTTACAATTTACATAAACGACATAGATGAGGGAATAAATAGCAACATAAGCAAATTTGCTGTTGACACCAAAATAGGCCGTCCAGTTTATTTTAATGAGGACATTAGAGCACTCCAGGAAGATTTGAATAGACTGATGCAGTGGTCGGAGAAGTGGCAGATGCAGTTTAATATAGACAAATGCAAAGTTCTAAATGTTGGACAGGAAAATAACCATGCCACATATAAACTAAATAATGTAGATCTTAATATTACTAATTGCGAAAAGGATTTAGGAGTTCTGGTTAGCAGTAATACGAAACCAAGACAACAGTGCATAAGTGTTCGCAATACAGCGAACAGAATCCTTGGCTTCATATCAAGAAGCATGAAGCATAAATAATAAAAGTCCTCAGGTTGTTCTTCAACTCTATATATCCTTGGTTAGGCATCATTTAGTTTATGCTGCACAGTTCTGGTCACCGTATTACAGAATGGATGTAAATGCACTGGAAAACGTACAAAGGAGGATGGCAAAGTTGATGCCATGTATCAGAAATCTTCCCTATGAGGATAGACTGAGGGCCCTGAATCTGCACTCTCTAGAAAGGCGTAGAATTAGGGAGAGGATATGATTGAGGTGTATAAATGGAAAACAGGAATAAATAAAGGGGATGAAAATAGCAATGTTTTTTTGCTGGAAAGATTCAGATTCAGGAAGGATATAGGGAAGCACTGGTTTGGTAATAGAGTGGAACAAACTCTCGAGTACCGTCTTAGAAGCTAAAACGTTGTGTAGTTTTAAAAATAGGTTAGATAAATACATGAGTGGGTGTGGGTGGGTGTAAGCTGGACCTGACTAGCTTGTGCTAGTAGGTCTGATACAGTGCTCCTTCCATAAGTGGATGTGACGTGGACCTGACTAGGTTGGGTCAGTGGCATAAGCCGGTAGGTGACTTGGACTTGCCTCGCATGAGTCAGTAGACCTACTGCAGTGTTCCTTCTTTCTTATGTTCTTATAAGTTGCGAGATCAAGTCTGGTGAAGTCAGGTATTTATGAGAGCAGGAGGTGGAGGTTTTTTTTGATTATTTTATGAATTAAGGACAATGTGGGCAAGAAGTTCAGCCAAGATGCCCACTACACTGTTTTGCTCATTGATTTTCGTAGGGTGGATCATTGCTGCGTCCAAAATTCTGCGTCTGACCCTGTCGTTGTCGCAGTGTAACATCTGTGCTTCTCCCCAGTCCATGACATGAAAGGTTGTGATAGACTTCGGAAGCGTTGTTGGTTTTATCCCTCTTGCAAGCATGTTTATGTTCCTGAAGGCAAGTCTGAAGGTTTGTGCTGGTCTCTTCAACATAAAATTTATCACAACTACCACACAGAATTCTGTATACGCCTGCTGTGCAAATAGTTCTGGGTTTAGGGCTTTTAGTGACCTCTTTGAAAGCCTTAGTAAAAAGGACTGGTACATCCATATTGGCTCTTTGGAGAATCAGACCAGTGGTGATGGCAGTCTGCCCAGTGGGGAGGACGAGTCGTCTGTTGATGTTGGAATCTTCTTTGGGAATGCTGTGAATAAGGGCGGCTTTACGTTTGCAGCAGTGAATAATGTACGTTGGGAATTTTAACCTGGTAAACACCTCAATATATTTGTTTTTCTAAAGGATATTCATCACTTTGAATTCGGAGTGCTCGGAGAAAGAAGCCTATGATAACTCTTCTATTGGTTTCGATGTCATGGTCTACCTACCTGAAGTCTACCTGGAGGGCATTCCGGGGATCAATGTCCCCGCGGCCCGGTCCATGACCAGGCCTCCTAGTGGATCAGGGCCTGATCAACGTGGCTGTTAATGCTGGCCGCACGAAGTTCAATGTACGAACTACAGCCCGGCTGATCCGGCACTGACTTTAGGTATCTGTCTAGCTCCTTCTTGAAGACGACCAGAGATCTGTTGGTAATTTCCCTTATGGCTGGTGGGAGGCTGTTGAACAGTCTTGGGCCCCGGAAACTTATTGTGTTTTCTCTTAGTGTACGAATGGGGCCCCTACTTTTCATTGAGGTATGTTGCATCGCCTACCAAGTCTTTTGCTTTCGTAGGGAGTGATTTATGTGTGCAGATTAGGGACCAGTCCCTCCAGGATCTTCCAGGGGTAGATTATGATGGGAAAGTAATGCATTAAGTCATTCTTATTGCTGAGTTTTCTGTATATCTCGCTTTTAAGAGAATCTCCATCATTGATGAGTAAGATTTCCACAAAGGGTAAGAATTCATCTTTCACTCCTTCTGATATGAAGGAGAGTTCAACCATGGTATCTTTACTGTGGAAACGTTTCGCTAACCAGTGGATTCTTCAGTCCAATACAGAGAAGAATGGCTGAAGATCAGGAGTTTGAGGTAATCAGTCTCTCAGCCTGGAGTCGATGTGATCACTCCATCAGTCTTCATAAGAACACAGAAAATGCTTATAGTATACTGCAAACAGGTGAAGCGAAAGAGTCAGAGGCTGTGTCACCTTGGAAAAATCAACAGGTGGAAGTAGGTCATGACTATAGAATTTCCTGTATCAAGATCCAAAGACGTTGTTGTGTCTGACAGAAATTTAGATAAATAGCTCAGAGAAACGATAAGTTGATAAATTGATAAATTAGACGTTTGTGTAACCTCAAACTCCTGATTTTCATACCCAAGTGTTGCACAGGTGTCTAATGTACCAACTTCTCGGGTTTCTGTACCATTTATCTACATGTTAAGTGAGTCTCTGAACTGAGGTTGAAACGCCCTGGAACAATCACAATATCTTAGCCAGATGGTATATCGTGAAATGATATCTTTAAAACAGCCTTTCTCAAACAGATGTTTGCTAACACAGCATTGAGAGGTGACCCCTATAGCCATTCCAATTTTTTGTTTGTAAATGTTATTACGGAAGGTGATGAGGTTGAGCCTGATACAGACTTCAATAAGGTTAATGAAATCCTGAATAGGAAGAGGCAAGTTAAATTCTGCAGTGACAGAGTTGCGAAGGAAGGCAATTACTTGATCACGTCAGAACCATTGAGTTTCCTGTTTTTAATGACCACTTTATTAAGCCTGGAGAGATCTCCAGAATGTGGCAAATGTGAGCTGCTGAAAGCTTACCATTTTGGATAGGTGGTTCGTTAAAACACCTGCCAGTGTTTGAGGTGCACGGCCGATGAGCTGATCCCAGAAGTGATGAGAAGTTGGATGTGTCTTGGGAAGTTCACATATGTATACAAGTCTTGTTTTAGTAGGGGAGGTGAGAAAATTTACTTCCTTGCGTGGAACGTATAAGAATTTTACTGTTTTTTTCTGAGGTAGGATGTAGTTTTTCTGATCACTGTTTTAAGTGTGATGTTCTCATAGGTGCTTTGGTCGCTAAGCTGATTCATCTTGGCCAGGTAGTCGTCAATGTTAAGGATGACTACTTCTGCTTTGTCAGTGGTAGTAATCCCAGTCTTTGGATTTTCGGCAAGTTTCGTAAAATCTCCAACGTAACGAACGCTTGGGAAGAGAAGGGTGTGGGAAACCTTGTATGCATCCTTTCATTAAAATCAACCTTGGGCAAAACGTTGTATTAAAAGGATCTGCTGCTTTTTGCATCCCTGCCTACTGAGGCATATCTCGTACCTGCTCGACAGTAGAGGCTGCAAGACTCTGAACGAGGCACAGATGCCCTCACAACATGAATATGAACTACGTTCTTGGATTGCCTATCACTATCATGACTCACGAAACTGCAATAACACTACAGCAAACAAATCACAGAACGAGTGAGTTTTGGGACTCGCTTGGCATGGGATTCGCCTATCCCTAGTCTCATCTACTTCTGAGTATAATAGAGAACCGTTCAAGACGACTTATATGTCGCCCATACCCGGCCTAACTTTCATTTACAATGCCAGTATTGTACCACACTTAGCTCTACTTAGCTCCTACTTCTATGTTACAAGATGGACAGTAAACAGGGACTACTCTCAAATTACTCACTTCTCAAAAACATCACATCATCTGAGATCATTCATTTTTAGAATTATTTGAATCTGGAACGTGTTCGGACAATATAACAACAACGATGAAATCAAATCAATTGACCAAATAAAATTTCTGGCTGAAAGCTGCCTCATACTTCACACTGTTCGCTATTTGTATGCTTCATAAAAATAAAGTTAGATTAAAGGCAATGCTAGGAACTTAGGTAAGTAACTGCTCTTAGCTTGTAAATTAATATAGGAACTCTTAAACTGGTCCTGTAAAAGCCCTTGTGTAACAGAAAGAGAGAGAGAGAGAGAGAGAGAGAGAGAGAGAGAGAGAGAGAGAGAGAGAGAGAGAGAGAGAGAGAGAGAGAGAGAGAGAGAGACATAGGAAAGGAAAGGAAAGCGTGAGGGAGGAAGGCAATTGATAATCAAGCAATTGAATTTAAATTCTTTCGTTCTCTTCCTTTCAGCACAACTCTGCAGCTCCTTCCCTCCCTTTTCCTCCAACTTCCACCTTCCCTTCATTTATTTTCACCCCTCTCTCTCATTATTCATTCATTTCTCTTCTCCCCCCTTTACTTCTCTCGTCTTTCTTCTCTCGATTTCCTAATTTTCAACGATTTAATCCGTCCTATATACAGTTTCTCGTTGTCTCTTTGTGCAATTTTAAATTTCCCGGTTATCCAGGGTTTACCTCTATCTTCATTCATTTTACTCTGTTCTTTCCTCTGTCTTCCATTTTGTCCATTTCTCTCCATTTGCCCTTCCTCTCATCATCTATCCACTTCTTTCTTACTCTTTCTCTCTCTCTCTCTCTCTTCTCTCTCTCTCTCTCTCTCTCTCTCTCTCTCTCTCTCTCTCTCTCTCTCTCTCTCTCTCTCTCTCTCTCTCTCTCTCTCACTCTCACTCCTTCCTCTCTCCACAAGGGTTCTTCAGGATTAAGATGAGGGTTCAAAGAAGCAACTAACAAGGTAATATAATAGCTGTTATCATAACACTAACAACAGTTTTAGAGAGCTTGCCGATAGTAGTTTCAGAGAGCTTGAATACAGCAGTTTTAGAGAGATTACCGACAGGATGGCGATTCATTTAATATTCCACAGCTGAAATGTCTGTTTGCTGTGGAAATGTTTTCCAAATGCGAGTCCGCCCGAGATGAACGATCAGAGAGGTGTCACTGAGGCAGGTCACTGTCAGAGAGGTATTGGTGATTGCTACCCGACTTGTGATATAATAGGGAGCCTTGGTGTCCACTACTTTGAGCCGGGAGGAGGAGGAGGAGGACCCTGGAAATACTGATCTCGTTCAAAACAGCATGGCCATTGTATGTCTTCCCGGCACTGAGGCCTCTGCTCAAGTGCCGGGTCCAACAAGACCAAGTGTGTCGAAAAACGCAAGATTTGAGTGGATGAGGATAGGGAAAGGCCAACCGAGAGAGTGGTGCATACTCACTTTCAGGGTGAATTTATGCATCACGCAGTTCGAAACTTCCTCCTTTGATGCTGGTTTATCTTTAGGGTTCTTGATAAAAGAAATTGGAGCTAAACTCAATTTTTTGGAGAAATCTTGATAACCTCCCATTCTCAAGGTCCTTATGACCCCTGAGGGTTTAATGCTACTTCTTGAAAACTTCTGCTACTACTACTACTACTGCTACTATTACTACTACTACTACTACTACTACTACTACTATTACTACTGATGCTGCTGCTACTATTACTACTACTGCTACTACTACTACTATTACTACTGTTGCTGCTACTACTACTACTACTATTACTGCTACTACTACTACTACTACTACTACTACTACTACTACTACTACTACTACTACTACTACTACTACTACTACTACTACTGCTGCTACTACTACCTATTACTGCTGCTACTACTACTGATAGTAATAAAAATTATAATAATATTAAAAAAAAAACAATCATAATAATAATAATAATATTAAAAAAACAATCATAACAACAATAATAATAATAATAATAATAATAATAATAATAATAATAATAATAATAATAATAATAATAATAATAATAATAATAATAATAATAATAATAATAATAACAACAAATATAAAATGATTAACTTTGTGAGAATAAAAAATACCAGAGGAGATTAATTAATTGCTTCAACACTGAAAAACAAAACAACACAATTGATCTTTGACTCATGCAGTGCATGGTGCAACATGGTGGGTAGGTTCATGCAGTGACTGGTGCAACATGGTGGGTAGGTTCATGCAGTGCATGGTGCAACATGGTGGGTAGGTTCATGCAGTGACTGGTGCAACATGGTGGGTAGGTTCATGCAGTGACTGGTGCAACATGGTGGGTAGGTTCATGCAGTGCATGGTGCAATATGGTGGGTAGGTTCCTGCAGTGACTGGTGCAACATGGTGGGTAGGTTCATGCAGTGACTGGTGCAACATGGTGGGTAGGTTCATGCAGTGGCTGGTGCAACATGATAGGTAGGTTCATGCAGTGTCTGGTGCAACATGGTGGGGTGGTTCATGCAGTGACTGGTGCAACATGGTGGGTAAGTTCATGCAGTGCATGGTGCAATATGGTGGGTAGGTTCCTGCAGTGTCTGGTGCAACATAGTGGGGTGGTTCATGCAGTGTTTGGTGTAACATGGATGGAAGGTTCATGCAGTGTCTGGTGCATCGTGGTAGGAAGGTTCATGTAGTGCCTGGTGCAACATGGTAGGAAGGTTCATGCAGTGTCTGGTGCAACATGGTGGAAGGTTCATGTAGTGTTTTATGCAACATGGTAGGAAGGTTCATGCAGTGTCTGGTGCAACATGGATGGAAGGTTCATGTAGTGTTTTATGCAACATGGTAGGAAGGTTCATGCAGTGTCTGGTGCAACATGGATGGAAGGTTCATGTAGTGTTTTATGCAACATGGTAGGAAGGTTCATGCAGTGTCTGGTGCAACATGGATGGAAGGTTCATGTAGTGTCTGGTGCAACATGGTAGGAAGGTTCATGCAGTGACTGGTGCAACATGGATGGAAGGTTCATGCAGTGACTGGTGTAACATGGTAGGAAGGTTCATGCAGTGTTTGGTGCAACATGGTGGGTGGTTCATGCAGTGCCTGGTGCAACATGGTGGAGTGATTCATGCAGTGCCTTTTGCAACATGGTGGGGTGGTTCATGCAGTGTCTGGTGCAACATGGGGGAGTGGTTCATGCAGTGCATGGTGCAACATGGTGGAGTGGTTCATGCAGTGCCTGGTGCAACATGGGGTGGTTCATGCAGTGCCTGGTGCAACATGGTGGAGTGGTTCATACAGTGCCTGGTGCAACATGGGGTGGTTCATGCAATGCCTGGTGCAACATGGGGTGGTTCATGCAGTGCCTGGTGTAACATGGGGTGGTTCATGCAGTGCCTGGTGCAACATGGGGTGGTTCATGCAGTGCCTGGTGCAACATGGGGTGGTTCATGCAGTGCCTGGTGCAACATGGGGTGGTTCATGCAGTGCCTGGTGCAACATGGTGGCCATTGTTGCGAAGGCTCATCCCGAACGTGCCGATGATTAACAGTAGTGACACTGGTCTGTGCATGTTGGCTCTCTCTCTCTCTCTCTCTCTCTCTCTCTCTCTCTCTCTAATCTTCACTCCTCTTCCACCTTCATCCATGTTCCTCACACCCTGATCGCCTCTGACCTTGACCCATGTTAATTACAGCTCGAAGGGACCACTCACCACCCGTGGGGCCGTGGGAAGAGAGGGGAAGAAGAGAGGATTAAGAAGAGAGGGGAGAATGAGAGATGAAAGAAGAGAAAAGGGTGAGGAAAACGTGAAGAGACAGAGGGGTAAGATAGGCGGAAGAGAGAGGAGAATGATAGGTGAAGCAGTGAGAGGGAGAGAGAGGGAGAGAGGGAGAGAGAGAGAGAGAGAGAGAGAGAGAGAGAAGGGGAGAGAGAGAGAGAGAGAGAGAGAGAGAGAGGAGAGAGAGAGAGAGAGAGAGAGAGAGAGAGAGAGAAGAGAGAGAGAGAGAGAGAGAGAGAGAGAGAGAGAGAGAGAGAGAGAGAGAGAGAGAGAGAGAGAGAGAGAGAGAGAGACAGTGCCTGCTCCCCTCCTCTGCGACTGCTTGACAGTGTAGAGAACAGAGCAAGACATTTCATCTCTAGCCTGGACCCATCCTGGATAGAACTGTCATTTCAGCAGAGCCTTCAACACAGGAGGGATGTGGGCGGCCTTACTGTTATGTACAAGGCCAACATTGTCAAAGTACCACACATGGCTCCACTTCGAGGACAGCGAGAAGCAAGCTTCTATACCACAAGACGGGCAGCAAGTAGAAACTTCACTCTGGCTGTACCCTTCTCCAGAACATTAGGACATCCAAGACCATGATCTAATGATCAAGTAGTTGTGAGATGCAGGAGCGACATGTTCTAAACCCACACTGCCATGGGTTGTGCAAGTGTTTTGAACCCATGTAGTTATCGATCTTCTTTCTTTTATTTGAAAGATTTAAATAACATGGGACGTTAGTGCTATTGTTTTATAGTTATTTGCTATTACTTTGCTTCCACTTTAGTGGAGTGGAGCTATTTCCATTATTTTAGTGATTATTGGATAACCACCCAAAACGTGTCTAGGCTCCAGCTGCTTATAATTTTAAAGGCATGCTGTAGAGATTTGTAACAGTTCCTGATATACCTGGGCTTGGGGCAGAGTACATGGGGATGCTGTCTATGTTTTTTTTCGAAGACGTGTCAGATTAAGGTTATTTCAGAAATTCTGGAAATGTTGACAAAGTTTTGAGTCTCGCTAGGTAACAGTTAATTTGGATTGTCAACCTGTAGTCTGATTAACGGCTTACTGAACATATAGTCCTATTGAAACTTCAGTATTCCACTCATTTCTTTATTGTTGTATGTACAAATTCCATCCTCTTTGAGCAAGGGCGTAATACTGGATGTGATTTATGTCCTGATTTTACATATGAGAGAAAGTATTTTGCATTCCTTATAACTTCAATAACTGCTTTTAGCTCCCTCTGTTTATCCTAGACTTTGCATGATTTATTCATTTTGAGTTCATTATCCTTTATTTATCTAGCCCGTGTTTCTTTCAGCACTTTTGGAAAGTTTAGTGATACTTCGTCTCCACTTGTAGAAGGAATATCTCTCCTTCTTAATCTCCTTTTCCTTAATAGTTTGTGCCTGGTGAATTTTTCTGATACCACAGAGTTAATCCGCTCGAGACACTGGTTCGGATCCACAATATTCATTGTAAGTTCCCAGCGTGTTGCGTTAAAGACATGATTGATTTGATCCCAGTTGATGTTCTTGTTGAAACTGAATTGGATGAAAACAACCTCACGGCTGTTGGTGCTCCGGACCAGTGGACATGCAGGTTCGAACTTGAATTAGGTTGTGAGCTTAAGGTATGCTGGTGGCAGGAGGAGGGAAACGAGAGTGTAGAGTGAGACTAAAGTTGGTGATGGAGCCGAAGAAAGAGTGAGAGGGGAAAGCTAAAGCAGGAGGGAGACGACAAGAGGAGAAATGGGATGGGAAGAGGTGGGAGTGGATTAGGAGGAAGGGGAGGTGGAGGGAGGAGATCTGGATTGAGAGGGTGGACTGTGGGAATGGAAGAGAGTTGTGGGGAGGGCAAGGGAATAAGAATGTGAGGAGGAAGGGAGAGAGAAACAGGGAAAGAGAGAGAGAGAGAGAGAGAGAGAGAGAGAGAGAGAGAGAGAGAGAGAGAGAGAGAGAGAGAGAGAGAGAGAGAGAGAGAGAGAGAGAGAGAGAGAGAGAGAGAGAGAGAGAGAGAGAGAGAGAGAGAGAGAGAGAAGAGAAGCAGGAGAGTGAGTAGAAGAGAAAGAGGAGGACTGGAAGGTGGGGAGGGATATAGGAGAAGAGGGGGTAGACGGATAGCAGAGAAAGTGAGGGGAAGGGAGAAAAAGGGAGGGAGAGAGGTAGGAAAGGGGAGGGGTGAGGAGGGAAAAGCCTAAGAGGGAGGGAAAGATTTCTTTCAGCACCAGACGTTGAGCAGGATAAACACTACAAGTTGAGGGCAGCAACAAAGGTCTCCGAGACAAAGCTGCAGTTTCTGCCTTAAGAGCAAAAACGAAACAAGAGGTCTAAATCAATCTCTCTCTTGCAGCGTTATTAATGGTGGCTCAGAGAGAAGCAGTATTTCAAACACTTAAACCATTATATATATATATATATCGTGCCGATTAGGTAAAACTTGCGATTTTGGCTTAAATAGCAACGCTCACCTTGCCATATAAGACAAGTGAAAATTTGTGTATGCAATAATTTAGCCAAAATGATTCTGAACATAACGAAAAAAAATATATTTCATTGTGCTTGTATATTATTAAATTAATGTTAACGTATCTAAAATATATTTAGTTAGGTTAGGCTAAATTAAATTGCGTTTGTTGTAATAAGGTTAGGTAGGTTTTCAAAGTTTCTCTGGTACAAATTTATAAATTTTACATTAACATAAATTAAAATATATCTTTAAACGTATAAGAATTTTTAGAAATGACTTATTTTAGATGAGTTCTTGCTAATTGACCAGTTTTACCTAATCAACGACATATATATATATATATATATATATATATATATATATATATGTTGTGCCGATTAGGTAAAAACTGGTCAATTAGCAAGAACTCATCTAAAATTAAGTCCTTTTAAAATTTTCTCTTATACGTTTAAAGATATATTTTTTCATTTATGTTAATGTTAGAATTTATAATTTTGTACCAAGAGAAACTTTGAAACCTACTACCTTTTACAACAAGCGCAATTTAATTTAGCCTAACCCAACTAAATATATTTTAGATACGTTAACATTAATTTAATAATAAACAAACGCAATGAAATATATTTTTCGTTATGTTCAGAATGATTTTGGCGAAATTATTGCATACACAAATTTCACTTGTCCATATGGCAAGGTGAGCGTTGCTATTTAAGCCAAAATCGTAAGTTTTACCTAATCGGCACGAATATATATATATATATATATATATATATATATATATATATATATATATATATATATATATATATATATATATATATATATTCCAGGAGCTATGCAATGTTGCAAGAGAGCAACTAAAGGAGGGGGAGTGTTCTCAGAGTAGTGTAGTGCTGGTGTGTCACCGGCCGCAGCTTCTCTCAGAGAAGCTCACCCGCACTACGCTACTCTGAGAACACTTCCCCTGCTTTAGTTGCTCTCTTGCAACATTACACAGCTCCTGATGACGCACTGAGAAGTGTGAAAGTACTTGAGCTAAAGATTTCCATCCCCGTGGCTTGTCTTGCATATATATATATATATATATATATATATATATATATATATATATATATATATATATATATATATATATATATATATATATATATATATATATATATATATATATATATATTTTTTTTTTTTTTTTTTTTTCAACAAGTCGGCCGTCTCCCACCAAGGCAGGGTGACCCAAAAAAAAAAGAAAATCCCCAAAAAGAAAATACTTTCATCATCATTCAACACTTTCACCACACATACATAATCACTGTCTTTGCAGAGGAGTTCAGATACTACAGCTGAGAATTGTCCCTCCCAGCTGTCACTATCCCAGACCCATCCTTTAAAGTGCAGGCATTGTACTTCCCATTTCCAGGACTCAAGTCCAACTAAATCAATTAACTGGTTTCCTGAATCCCTTCACACAATGTTACCCTGCTCACACTCCAACAGATCGTCATGTCCCAAAAAACATTCGTCTCCATTCACTCCTTATCTAACACGCTCACACATGCTTGCTGGAAGTCCAAGCCCCTCGCCCACAATACCTCCTTTACCCCTTCCCTCCAACCTTTTCTAGGACGACCCCTACCCCGCCTTCCTTTCCCTACAGATTTATACGCTCTCCATTCTCTCTAAATGACCAAACCACCTCAACAAACCTTCTTCAGCCCTCCTGACAAATACTTTTAGTAACTCCACACCTTCTCCTAATTTCCCATTCCAATTTTCTGCATAATATTTACACCACACATTGCCCTTAGACAGGACATCTCCACTGTCTCCAGCCTCCCCTCGCTGCAGCATTTGCAACCCATGCTTCACACCCATATAAGAGTGTTGGTAGACTATACTTTCGTACATTCCTTCTTTGCCCCCATGGATAACGTTTTTTGTCTCCACAGATACCTCAAGGCACCACTCACCTTTTTTTCCTTCATCAATTCTATGATTAACCTCATCCTTCATAAACCCATCCGCTGACATCAACTCCCAAAATC